>ML386556.1:23002-67281 GCA_005239525.1 Nicotiana knightiana | reverse complement strand
GGGGGGGGGGGTCTTCCTATTTTCAGGATCCAAGGACAATTTCCGGTGTGCATAGTTGTACGACCCCATTCCTTGCAAAGAGTTCACACATTTCATGAACTCATCCATCTCGTCATTATCAAAGTTGAGCAAGATGTCCTCCAACATATCACCAACATTGATTGTACCACTTGTATCATCAACAATGACATCGGTCACCAAATCCACAAAAAACACACCACATTGCTATATGGTTACCGCATGGACTTACACGCATGGAATACCACTTATTCATCACCAACCCGGAAAGTGAGTTCTCCATCTTCAACATCACAAAGAGCCTTACCCGGAGCAAGGAAAGGTCTCCCATGAATAATTGGAACTTCATAATCAACCTCACAATCTAGAATGACAAAATTTATCGGAAGAATGAATTTATCAACCCAGAACGAAACATCTTCAATCACACCCAATGGAATTTTCATTTTACGATCGGCCATTTCCAATTCATAGAGGTAGGCCTTGGTTTTCCAATTCCCAAAGTTTTGAAAACCGAATAGGGTATCAAATTTATACTTGCCCCAAGATCACAAAGAGCTTTAGCAAATTTGGCACTTCCAATTGTACAAGGAATCGTGAAAGTACCAGGATCCTCCAACTTAGGAACCATTGAATGAACAATTGAACTTACTCTATGAGTGACTTTGATGATCTCAAAATTCATTGATCGCTTCTTTGTCACAAGATTCTTCATAAGCTTTGATAATCGGGTATTTGTTCCAAAGCTTCAGTGAATGGCACACTGATTGAAAGACTCTTCATCATTTGAGTGAAATTCTTGAATTTATTCTCACCATTTTTTTTGGCAAGCCTTTGAGGTTATGGAGGTGGAGGCTTCAGCGATGGTGCCTTAGCCTTTTGCACTACCGGCACCGGTATGTCAATAATGTGTTCCTTAGACAGGTTCACCTCCTCTTGAGTCTCTTCCACACAATCATCAATATCAATCCATACTTCCTCATAGGGTTGAACAACCTTATTCGGGATCTTTTCTTCTTACATCACTTGATCATCATCAACAAGTTGCCTTCCACTTGAGGTGGGTGCATTCCCACCTCTTCCATTTCTTGTGATAACCACCATAGCATGCCCCGTATTGCTACCACCCTTCAGATTTACCACCATGTCACTTGGTAGTGCCCCCTTAGGACGAGAATTTAAAGCTTGAGAGATTTACCCCATTTGAAATTCTACGTTTCGAATTGATGTGTAGTGTGAGGCAAGTTGGGCATCCGAATCAGCATTCTTTCCCATCATTTGATTGAACATACTTTCAATACATCCCATCTTATTGTTTGAAGAACTTGAACCATGGGAAGGATAAGGAGGTGGGTTGCTCGGTTGTTGGTACATCGAGGGCCGTTGAAAACTCGACCCCTGGTTTCCTTGATTGTTACTCCATCTACCTTGATTTTTGCCTCTCCAATTTCTTGGGTTATTTTCTGTCACGCCCCGAACCTGGGGGAGAGACCGGCGCCTGATGCCTCTCCTATCCTTGCGTACCAACTTGCGACCAAGGGACTTTGAACATGTGATGTCATACTTTGGCCATGGGCCACATTGCAAGACAACTGCGAATATTGACTAAATATCAATATAAAGCTGGGCCGATAAAGCCATCATAATTTTTTCACCTGACAAACCAACCAAATATGCATACAAGGCTTACAAGCCCAACATATTGCACTAACTGACAGAATATGTCTACAAGCCTCTACAGATGGATATATTGTGATTGGAACAGGCCCACAGTCTACTCATAACATATATACCTATAAATACAAGATGTACATAAATCACTAGAACCGGAAACTCCGAAAGACGTGGAGCTTACCTATAAAGCTGAACTCAGGCAACACCTACTGATGAGGTCTACCCGTCTGTTTGTCTGAACCTGCACGTATAAAATGCAGCGCCCCCATAAAATGGACGTTAGTACGAAATAATGTACCAAGTATGTAAGGCAATATACTGAAAGCTGAAATTGAACTAATAATATAATAACTGCAAGTAACTGGAAGTCAAAGATAATCTGAAGATATGCTTACCTGCTGATAATGACTCAACTCTCTCAATATAGTAAGTAAAATAGATGTCCGGCCTTATAAAGCTCGGTATATATATAACTTCTCTGCCATAGTAGGCTCGCTCATAGGCGCTTGGCCATACTACGCTATGTATCTCGGCCAATTGGGCTCGCTCATAGGCGCTCGGCCATAATAGGCTCGATGTATAACTTACCATCTGATTAGAGGTTGCCCAATAGGGGCCTGCCCATCGATTATAGCTCGATGGTAATGAAAATACTTTAATACTGTATATATAAACGCTCAGCTTTCTTGAATGGAAGAAGGAAATACCCAAACGAATATGAAGTCCCGATAAAGAGAATATTGTAACTTGCGAAACTAGGAAAATATACGTGAATTCCGGGACAAGAATTTTTCTTTATGCCTCGTTATCAAACTTGTGTAATGACCAGATCATGCAAAATGAAATAAGGTCTTAGCCTTAACATACCTGAGCCGATTCTCTTGACAATCCTTCTAACACTCGTTAATTGCGACAACACGTCACAACTAAGGGAATATTCGTCTGTAACATTTGGCTTCTTGATACACTCTTTAACTTCAAAGAATCAAAGAAGGAAGCTAGAAAATGGACTGGATGAACCTTTGAATCACGTCGAAGTACAGAGGCAAATGAAATAGAAATTAAACCAAAGGTTCTATGCACTAACAGATGTTGTTCCGTATGTGACCAAGATGGGCAAGACATCACTTCTTGGAGATGCAATTTCATATATTAAGAAGCTGAAGTTGAAGATTCAACATATAGAAAAACATATAGATAAGACTTAAGAGTCTAATAGAATATTTAATTCAAATGTTGCCACCTTTTCAAGGTGACTTAAGAGTCATCAATTATCACTTATTTTGCTGCCACGCTTGACACCTTGGTCTTTATCCCAAGACCTTAATTAATCCCCCACTTACTCCTTAGTC
The DNA here is from genome assembly GCA_005239525.1 of Nicotiana knightiana. NCBI lineage: Eukaryota > Viridiplantae > Streptophyta > Magnoliopsida > Solanales > Solanaceae > Nicotiana > Nicotiana knightiana. Next base: position 64,237 of record ML386556.1, on the reverse strand, counting down.
ATATTATTAATTCCCCACTAATTTAATAATTAATCAATTACCCGCATAATTAAGAATTATTTCAAATTACTTAAAATACTACTCATTTGTAATACCTTTTTATGTATCATACTATCATGGTCATATGGTACCTTGTATGATACTAGACCATAAATATCGGGTATTAAGCTCGGCCCGTATTTTATACCAACATGCCAAACTTGGAAAAAAATTCATTTACTTTGACCTGCTTCCCCTGTCACCTTCACGAATTTACTCATCACTTGCTTGAAATAGCATAATCCTTATAATCTCCAAATAATCTTTTCCTTGGAATGATGTCAAATACCTTACGACAAATTCAACGTACACTACTATAGGGTGCAACATCGTCATAATTTAATACTGTGAAGCGTAACATCATCGTAATGTAATAATGCAAGGTGTAACATCATCGTAATGTAATAATGCAAGGTGTAACATCATCATAATATTGCGGGGTGTAACATCATTCCCTTCTTTGGAACATTCGTCCTCGAATGTGGACTGATGCTCTTATTAGCTTATAGCTCTTGTGAATACTTTAATACTCTCCTTGCCATTTACGCAGTTGTTATGTGAATAACTCCAAAGGCCAAGGCATTCCCCCTTTTAGGCCTCTTTCTCACGCCATGAATTGTGATCAAATTCCTTCCAATCTCGCCACTATTTCTACCTCCTCCCATGCATCCGTTACAATACTGATCTTTTCAGTGTGCCTATGCAACTCTTATCTTCTTTTGCCTCCATCTTTTAGCTTATCTCTACGCCTTACTTTGTAAACATATACAAGGCTTAAGAGTATGCCTCTCTGGGCATCTATAGGTGTACTGAAGTTCTTCGCTCGGTACTTTGTAGAACTTGTTAATATGGCTATATCGTATGACTTTACTGTATCTAAAGTAGGTCATACTATACCATAATTCTTACTTCGATTTATTGTTACTGAGGTCTGCTACCAAATTCCACCTTACTCTTGTTGCTTATCACATATGTATAAATGTAAGTCCTTTAATGCTTCCTCATTATTGTTCATCTTAAGAATGACGACCTAATATCAGCTCATACTTTGTGACTCTTGTCCATCCATTATTATTCGCCCCAATATTGATCTACAATATTCCACTGATAACTTGAAACTTCTTACGTAATACCTTGCCACTAGGGCTTATGTTGCATCGAGAAATACTTGAAGTGATTTCCATAATCATATTTCATAGTATCTCAATGTGATTCACCTTATGGGGGTATTCTAATCTTGTGTCATCCGCGAAATCTTTTCTCATTCTCTTCCCTTCTTTTTTAAAATTTTTTTTAAAACCATTATTCAATCAAAGGCTCTAACATCATCTTTTATCTGTCACCATTACACCCTCATTTTATTACTAGGTCAGCATTCTATTTCTTCTAAATGCTACTAGTCATATCCTCTTTTGAGTGCATTCAGGCTATACTGAGCTTTCTATAACTTAGAGGAACCATCAGCTCCTTTTTTTTCACGGGCTTAATCCCGAGGACTTATCTATTTTCGTCACCTTCTCACTTGCCTTCTTCTTATCCTTACCCTTGTCTTTCTAAAACCTGGTCGTTCTATCATACTTTAGTTTGCGATCGAGTCTCTTATGCTTTTCTGGAATATCAAGCAAGACATCGCATCATCTCTAACTCTTCTTTGACTCTATAATTAGACCTTTCGGTACTTAGAAACCATAGTCTGGAAGGTATGCCACTGACGATGCTGCTATCATTCCTCGATACTGAATCCCAACGTTTCTAGTCTTTTACCTGAAGAATGGACAACTCACATCCTTCTATACCCGAGCATTTCGTACGTTGTTCACCCTTACCTTACTTACTTTAAAATATCACCTCACATTCTTCTATCTCTCTTCTATAACCTTCCTCCCACATAGGTATAAATCACATCCACCATTTGAAGCTCTATTATAATACTTGCACCACTGGTGCCTATACAATCCGGTGGGAGCTCCATACTGAATTCTTGAGTGGCTGGTATTTTTTCTAATTGGCTTTATTGTAGAGCCGTTATAGAATATGGTTGTTGTGTTATCTCTCTTGCACCTCTAATATTAAGAGTGATTGTGCTATGTTCTCAATCATGATTCCTATAACTTCTGGGTCCAATAATCGGATTCCTGATTTACTTCGTTGATGTAACTCTTTAGTTTCCTCCTTCTTCTGATCGACCTTTATGTTGGCTTAAGTTATCTCTTGATATGGTTTTCATGGTATTAATTATTCTGTTTAGCCTTTCATGGGCGCTGAGGAATATGCATGATACAATCCTTTAACAATTTAATCCTTCGTTTATGACCCGGGCTCAATTCTTAATTTTAACTTACACCGGAACCTTCTACGGCTGTATGATTGTCAATATATATGCTGCATGGATAATAATCCAAACTCTTAAGTTTTTTCCTATTGTAACAAACTCTGGGTCATTGATCGACTAATTTCTATCGTTTTATCTTAGATTTCTTTCAACGTAAGCTATTACTTTTCCTGGTCTTTCTGCACCCTTGTTGCGTCCATACTTAGCGTATCTTAGTGCCCACACATGCCAGAGTTTTTGTGAAACTCATATGATCTCGAACATTAATTCTAATTTTACTTCTCGTTTAATAGCCACGATTGGTGCCAATGGAGTGCTTACAATGCTGTTGTGATAGTGTTGTTACACGACCATTTCCTCTTTAGGTTGTTGCGCTTGGGTTGAAGCCTTCTTCATTATTTCCTCAACTAGTGTTTCGTTGTAGTACTTAGGGAGAACCCTTGGCTCTCGTAAAGCTGTGAGCTTATTACGGACCTTTTGATGTCCTTCCTTGCCTATAATCATCTGTAGTTGCTTACCTCCATGCCCTTGTGCTTATAGGGTTTCTTCTGAACTGATACTTTGACTGCCTTCCCAGTGGCACTTTCTTTTATCCTCGTAACACTTATACGATACCTTTAACTACCCCCAATCTTATTCGAATATATTTCAAGTATTATAATGACATTACTGCGAGGCTGAATTCTCCATGTTGGGGCTTGCTACATTTATCTTGCATAATCTGCTGATTTGTCTGCAACATTTTTGTCTAGTCATGACTAGGCTCTTCCTGAATCAACTACTAACTACTCGTCGGCCAATTCTCATATCTGTATTCCGCGTAATCTTTTTCGGGTTATTTCCTTGTCTTAACTTACCTCACGTACTGGCTCCTTATATATCAATAATATCTCGGGCAGGAACCCTTAATTTCTTTTCTTGATGTCGTGCTTACATAACGTTCTGGAATCGTAGCATATCTGTAGAATTTGGATAAGTGCAATCCAATCCCTTTCTCATTTTTATCGAATTCTTTCATTTATCATTCCATATCCTCCCTTTAGGGGAGTACAAAGACTTGGAGCTACGACGACCTGCCTATAGATCTTTTTCCTCTCCATCTTTGGTGTCCTTTCACGTCATCAATGACCCTTACTCGCCTTGCGGTAATCCTTTTGTACCAAGGATAACAAAATTCCTCACTCGCAATCGTGGCACTTAGTGTAATTGGAACATATAGTCCATTAAGCTTAACTTTTCTCACATTGCTTGATTTAGGGAAACGTTTTCCTGAATGACCTTTCTCGGAATTCATCATGTATCTTCTTCTATTGTCCATTCTATTACTGCCGGAACGGAATATGAAATTCTCATGATGCTGACTGTTGTCAAAACACTCGGTTCCTAATTCATGTTTAGCTTACCTTGTTTACTAGCCCATACTGATTTCTATTACTTTAGGGTCTAACTCTTCCTTCCGACAGTCGTGTTGGAGTTATTAACTTATTTCTCGAAATGGGGATACAACTTTATAGCCTATACTCTTTTGTTATCTCCAGGCCTGGCACCACTTATTTTTTTCCTTTCCTTGATTATAGACTATGTAATACTGTTATTTTATTTTATTTTTCCACCGTTGTCATCCATGTATCACATCTTACTCATAATACTTCATTAACTCCTTATTTCCCTCGAACATTTATGTTTAGCGCTTTATTCCGAGAATGCGAACAACATATTCTTTTGCTCTTAGCCCCCTTGCTCCATCCATTAGCTCTTCGAGTCGCCTAACATTCTCCCTCTACTGTGGACGGGAGCCATACTAAGATAATATTTATCCCTTCCAGACTTCTAGTGCCTATCTTTGTAGTACTCATATCTAGCTATACTATTTTAGCGCACACCTTCTGGGTGTCTCACAAGGAGATCTATTAGCACATCTGCACTATCCTTAGGAAATGTCAACTAACGCAAACAATCCATTGACCATTTTGGGTCACTTTGTCCCCAGCCGGATCCTGATATCCGTCCTTCTCTTGTATTACTTTTGTTATTGATGAAGGTAACTCAAAAGGCTTATATATCTCTTTTTGAGTGGTAAATATTGACAATCTTCATTAGCTGGGTACCTCGTACCCTTATTCACCTTGCTTCTTTTACTTGCTGAAACTTATGTTTTCCTTCTAATTTTGTAAGAGTGGATAAGTATTCTCACCTTAAAGCTCCTTATCAAGAACCTTACACATTTTAGTACATGCATCATTTGCTGAAAACCTCACATTTATCCCCATAAGCATGATGAAAAATTGAGTTCCTCTGACTCAACACTTCCACATCTATATCTCTTACCAACTGTCTTTCCGAATGTAGGCATCATCGTATTACAAATAAGATAGAGTTTAGAAAATTTAGTTCTTACAACCGAGCTCTACCACACGATCTAGAGTAAGAAGAAAGAGTGACAGTCCTAAATGCCCTGTATCCTCCTGCTCATAAGTGAGGTGCACAGCACACCCATAAACAAGACTATACTTGACACGGCTCGTAGACTCCCTAGGACATAACCGCTCTGATACCACTTTTGTCACGCCCCGAACCTGGGAGAGAGACCGGCGCCTGGTGCCTATTCTATCCTTGTGTACAACCTTGCGACAAAGGGATTAGGAACATGTGATATCATACTTTGTCCATGGGCCACATTGCAAGAAAACTGCGAATGTTGACTAAATATCAATATAAAGCTAGGTCGATAAAGCCATCATAATTATTGCATGTGACAAACCAACCAAATATGCATACAAGGCCTACAAGCCCAACATATTGCACTAACTGACAGAATATGTCTACAAGCCTCTACTGATGGATATACTGTGATCGGAACAGGCCCACAGTGTACTCATAACATATATACCTATATATACAATATGTACATAAATCTCTAGACCCGGCAACTTCGAAAGATGTGGCGCTTACTAATAAAGCTGAACTCAGGAAACACCTACTGAGGAGGTCTACCCGTCTCTCTGTCTGAACCTGCACGCATGAAATGCAGCGCCACCAGAAAAGGGACGTCAGTACGAAATAATGTACTGAGTATGTAAAGTAATATACTGAAAAGTGAAACTGAACTGATAATATAATAGCTGCAAGTAACTGGAAGTCAAAGATAATCTGAAGATATGCTTACCTGCTGATAATGACTCAACTCTCTCAATATAGTAAGTAAAATATTTGTCTGGCCTTATATGGCTCGGTATATATATAACTGCTCTGCCATAGTAGGCTCGCTCATAGGTGCTCAGCCATACTACGCTCTGTATCTCAGCCAACTGGGCTCGCTCATAGGCGCTCGGCCACAGTAGGCTCGATTTATAACTTATCATCTGATCAGAGGTTTCCCAATAAGGGTCTGCCCATCGATTATAGCTCGATGGTAATGAAAATAATTTAATATTGTATATATAAACTCTCTACTTTCTTGATTGAGAGAAGGAAATACTCAAATGAATACGAAGTCCCGATAAAGAGAATATTGTAACTTGCGAAACTAGGAAAAGATACATAAATTCGGGGACAAGAATTTTTCTTTATGCCTCGTTATCAAACTTGTGCAATGACGAGATCATGCAAAATGAAATAAGGTCTTAGCCTTAACATACCTGAGCCAATTCTCTTGACAATCCTTCCAACACATGTTAATTGCGACAACACGTAACGACGGATCGAAGTACGAGAATATTTGTCTGTAACATTTGGCTTCTTGATACACTCTTTAACTCCAAAGAAGCAAAGAAGGAAGCTAGAAAATGGACGGGAAGAACATTTGAATCACGTCAAAGCAGAGAGGCAAAGGAAATAGAAATTAAACCAAAGGCTCTATGCATTAAGAGATGTTGTTCCGTATGTGACCAAGATGGGCAAGGCATCACTGCTTGGAGATGCAATTTCATATATTAAGGAGCTGAAATTGAAGCTTCAAAATACAGAAAAACATATAGATAAGCCTTAAGAGTCTAATAGAATATTTAATTCAAATGTTTCCACCTTTTCAAGGTGACTTAATAGTCATCAATTATCACTTGTTTTGCTGTCGCGCTTGACACCTTGGTCTTTATCCCAAGACCTTAATTAATCCCCCACTTACTCCTTAATCAACTTATTAATTCCCCACTAATTTAATAGTTAACCAATTTACCCGCATAATTAAGAGTTATCTCAAATTACTTAAAATACTACTCATTTGTAATACCTTTTTATGTATCATATTATCATGGTCATATGGTACCTTGTATGGTACTAGACCATAAATATCAGGTATTAACGCTCGACCCATATTTTATACCCACATGCCAAACCTGGACGTAAATTCATTTACTTTGATCTGCTTCCCCTCTCACCTTCACGAATTTACTCATCACTTGCTTGAATTAGCATAATCCTTATAATATCCAAATAATCTTTTCCTTGGACTGATGTCAATTACCTTACGATAAATTCAACGTAAAATACTACAGGGTGCTACATCGTCTTAATTTAATACTGCGAAGCGTAACATCATCGTAATGTAATACTTCAAGGTGTAACATCATCATAATATTGTGGGGCGTAACATTACGAATGTTGACTGATGCTCTTATTAACTTATAGCTCTTGTGAATACCTTAATACTCTCCTTACCATTTAGGCAATTTTTCTGTGAATAACTCCAAAGGCTAGGGCATTCCCCCTTTTAGGCCTCTTTCTCATGCCATGACTTGTGATCGAATTCCTTCCAATCTCGCCACTGTTGCTACCTCCTACCATGCATCCTTTACGATACTGATCTTTTCCAGTGTGCCTATGCGACTCTTCTCTCCTTTGGTCTCCATCTTTTAGCCAATCTCTAGGCCTTACTTTGTAAACATATACAAGGCTTAATAGGATGCCTCTCTGGGCATCGATAGGTGTACTGAAGTTCTTCGTTCGGTACTTTGTAGAACTTGTAAATATGGCTATATCTTATTTCATAGACCTTATTATCCATTCGTATGACTTTACGGTATCTACGTAGGTAATACTGTACCATAATTGTTACTTCGATTTATTGTTACTGAGGTCTGCTACCAAATTCCAGCTTACTCTTGTTGCTTATTACATATGTATAAATGTAAGTCCTTTAATGCTTCCTTATTACTGTTCATCTTAAGAATGACGACTTAATCTCAGCTCATACTTGGTAACTCATGTCCATCAATTATTATTCACCTCAATATTGATCTACAATATGCCACTGATAACTTGAAACTTCTTACGTAATACCTTGCCACAAGGGCTTACGTTGCATCGAGAAATACTTGAAGTGATTTTCATAATCGTATTTCATAGTATCTCAATGTGATTCACCTTATGGGGGTATTCTAATCTTGTGTCGTCCGCGAAATCTTTTCTCCTTCTCCTTCTCTTTTTTTATTTTTTATTTTTTTAAAGCCATTATTCAATCAAAGGCCCAAACATCATCTTTTATCTGTCACCATTACACCCTTATTTTATTATCGGGTCAACATTCTATTTCTTCTAAATGCTACTAGTCATAGGCTCTTTTGAGTTCATTCAGGCTATACTGAGGTTTCTATAACTTAGAGGAACCATCAGCTCCTTTGTTTTCATGGGCGCTGAGGAATAGGCATGATACAATCCTTTGACAATTTAATCCTTCGTTTATAACCCGGGCTCAATTCAGTAGTAATGAAAATAAATCACAGTCTGAGAAATACGAAACACACAGCACAAATACACCAATTCCCAAATAGTAAAACACCACGTCACCATAAAGTATTTATCAAATATATAAGTTCGAAAACCAATTTCCAGAAATCCTTTGAAACAAGTATAATTTCAATATTTCTCAGTAAAACTCTTAGTAAAATCAGTTTGAAAAACAAAGTGAATCACAGTAAAAAAACTCAGTAAAATCATCATAAATCTGCCCCTCGGGTATAATCATTTCTCGTAACAATTTGCCTCAGGAACTCACCATCACTCAGTATAAGCCCAGCAGGCAACCTCACAGTCACTCAGTATCAGCCCAGCAGGCAACCTCACAGTCACTCAGTATCAGCTCCGTGGGCATAACTCGCACTCAGTAGGTACTTGCGCTCACTAGGGGTGTACAGACTCCGGAGGGGCTCCTACAGCCCAAGCGCTATAACAGCCAAATCATGGCATAAATCACTCACAATATTGACCCTCGACTAGCCACATCCCTCACAATATTGGCCCGCAACCTCACTCAGTCAGACACTCTCAACATGCCACTCGGGCCATCATTATACCGGGTTCTCTACCCAAAACATTGTTTCATTTTAAAAAAATAATATCAAAATACTGAGTGTCAAAATAATTTTCAAAAAAAGACTGAGTGAAAATCATAACATATCAAGTGAGGAAAATAGTAAAAACAGTTCCCGAGGGGTAAACAGATCGACACTAGGCCCCAAACATGGCTTGCAGCCCAAATTATATCAAAGTATATCAATACTATTAAGAATAGGCTTTAAAATTGGGTTCACAACTCAATAGTTGCCTAAAAATGAATATATTTCCAAATTTCCAATCTTTGCATTCCAAAATCTGTGAAAGGATGCATAGTCTGGGGTTTCATACCCTCAAGACAGGATTTAAAGACATTACTTACCTCAAACTAGCCTAAAAAGCTACTCTGCAACCCGCTTGCCTCTCGAATCAACTTTCGAGCGCTCCAAATCTACCAAGTTCAAATTTTTATCATCAAATTATGCTTAAGGAATGAATTCCAATTGAAAAGTGCCAAATTTAGCTCAAACCCCGAATTTAGCAAAAACCCGACCCCCGGGCCTGTGACTCGGAACTCGAAAATTTTTATACCAAAATGTTTGTCATCATATCACGAGTCCGTACATATAAAGAACGCTAAAATCGGAGTTCATTTGACTCCTCAAATCAATCCCCTAAAGGTCTCAAAATCTCAAGCCCTAACCCCATCTTTTTCCACTGATTTTCATGAATTGAACACTGATATTATGTTCCTTAATCACCTATAATCGAGTTTTAAGGTCAAAAATACTTACCTCAACGAACAACACTGATTTCCCCTCTTCAAAATTGCCTCCAAGCTCTTTTCCCGTTCAAAAATGGTGTTAAAAGATTTAATGGTCGTGAAGGGTTTAATTATATACTTCCCAGGGATTCCTTCATCGCGATCGCGGAAAGATCCACGCGATCGCGAAGGGCAAACTCACTGACCCCCGATTTTATTCACTGCGATCACGATCCTTAAACCTCCTAACCTATGCGACCGCGACTAGCTCTATGCGATCGAATAGAGTAATTTCTAATGCCTCGCTACCACTCTAGATTCATCTATGCGATAGCGACTCTGGACCCGCGATCGCGATGCACAGCCTCACCACTCTATGCGATCGCATCCTTGACCCTGCGATCGCGAAGAAAAATTTCACCCTTTCCACCAACAAGCCTACGCGATCGCGCATGTATTCCTGCGATCGCGTACAAGGACACCAGCAAGATAACACCAGATTCTTTAGAAGATTCCTAAGGCCAAAAATGCCCGTTAAGCACCCGATATCAATCCCGAACCCCTCGGGACCCCAACTAATTTTACCAATACCTCATAAATGACCATTCAACTTAGTTGCACTCTTAAAACATCAAAAATAACATTAAAACACCAAAATCACATCGGATTCAAGCCTAAGGACTTTGAAATTTCTAAAATCCACCAACGATGCCGAAACTATCCAAAACAACTCCGATTGACCTGAAATTTTGCAGACATATCCAAAATGACATTACGAACCTTTTCCAACTTCCGGAATTCCATTCCGACCCAGATAGCCTATTTTCCACTGCCGACCGGAAATCACCAAAAATTAACTTTTGCCAATTCAAGCCTAATTCTACACTGGTCCTCACAAAAATATTCCGAATACACTCCTAAGTCCCAAATCATCTAACGAAGCTATCCGAGCCATAAAATCCGCATTCCAATCTTGACCCATAAACCGTAGAACTAAATTTCCACTTCTGAGTCCATTCACAAGATTAAATTTTCATGACTATAAGCTAAAATAGTCCGAACACGTTGTATCAAGCCATATCCGCAACACAAGATGAAATCACATACTATACTGCATGACTCAACACTCATAGCGATGACTCATAATCCCAATCGCTCCTCATAACAACCCAATACCGGTAAATAACCTCTTATCAAATAAAATCTCGTTATAAAGCCCCGATAGAACTATACCCTATGCACATATATAACCAACGATCACAACTCCTCGAAACACCGAAAGGTAGCTCATACATCACTCCAAAACACGAATAAGCTCAATGGAAATTAAATGATACATCCCTTAACGGTCAACAATTCCGACTCAGTGTAGAATACACACACATACTGGCCTACCTATAATTATATTCCAAATCAAATATGGTCATCCACAACATGTAGATAAATCTCCAAAGGTTCATAATGACTAAACCATGACATATACTAACACCTGACTAGCTTTGCTCGCATCCTCGTAGTTCACAACTACAAAAATAATCTGTTCATGAAAACTCCCAATCTCAAAATCCATGAGGTGCACCAATTACTATATCTGATCCCGATTCCACCACTCAAATACATAACACGCCCCTAATACTTTATCATTCCGCGAGGGATACCCCTATAATTCCTCTGTGTCACCAAGAAACCTTACATACCAGCATTCGATCCAACGAGCGTCGTAACACCAATGAAGCACCCTTATTCAAACACATTGTCCTTTATGAATGTATACTCCCATCCAGCCACCCAATAGTGGTGTCCTTTACCTAATCATCTGAAACAGCCAGTTCTGACCTTCATTCCAGAACTGAACCGCGACCTCACATATGCCACTCTCCACTATACACAAAATGCCGCATACTCCATGCAATCCTATGATAAATATGAGAACTTCATGCTCCCTTCCTAGCCACAAACAACTACGAACCCAACTAGCTAAGAACTTTCCATTGATCCCATTTAGAAGCAAAATCACTATACATCACATGTCCCTTACGCCAGTGAAAAATATACATTCCTAACCATCGTAGAAACCATCAAGAACTCACGAATAACATTTGTACAACACCAAACCGCCAGGACTGAATCCTTCTAACTCAACCAAGCTACGAATGCCACCAAACTCCAAGAGAATTTCTAAGAAACACCTGTAGCAACTCATTACCCTATAAACACCCAAAGAACTAACATGTCACGACCCCAAAACCTAGACCAGCCGTGATGGCGCCTATCATGGAACAAGGCTAGCCAATATACCACATGTTTACAATTTCTTTCAAAATCCCAATCAAATTTCAAGCATTTCATAAAATAAACAAAGTTTACTAAATAAGTAGGCCAATAAACAGTGCCACAACCCCAAATTTCGGAGCCAACATGTCATGAGCATCTAAGGAAAATAACCCAAAGATATACTATTATGATACAAAACCTTCGAATAAAATCTAGATACAACAAGAAGGGAAAACAGAGATGTTGCGGACGCTGAACAACTACCTCTATATCCCGCAATCCGGCTCCGCACAGACTAAATGGCTAATGCTCGGTATCTGCACCTGAATCTGCACACAGGGGTGCAGGGAGTAATGTGAGTACGCCAACTCAGTAGTAATGAAAATAAATCAAGTCTAAGTGGCAAGAAATCACATAGAAATCAATGTCATCAATTCACAATATGCACAACATCCAACAGTATAAACACAGATATATGAAATCATCATGCCTTAAAACCAACTTCAGAAAAGACCTTTGAAGAATGCATATTTTTAACAACTTCAAACTGAAAGATTTAGTATGAAAATGAAATGAATCATATAGAGGCCCCTCGGGCAAAACATATTTTGTAAGTTCAGAGTGAAAGTAGTAAAACCATAAGTAGCCCCTCGGGCAAAAACATGTATCATAATCAGCCCCTCGGGCATGCCTCACAGTCACTCATAAACAGTCACTCAGCACCTCACAGTCACTCATGCCTCCCAATCACTCGGCACTCGGCACTCGGCACTCTGTGTGCTCACTAGGGGTGTGTGCAGATTCCGGAGGGACTCTTTCAGTCCAAGCGCTAATATCAAGACACCTCGTGGCGTATCATATCCTCACAATAAGGCCCTCGGCCTCACTCAGGAGAACAACTCAAAAGGCCCCTCGAGCGAATCAGTAAAATAGGGTGCTCTACCCAAAACATCATTTATAAATCTCAAAGTAGTGTAAATCAGGCTGAGTTTCGCAAACAGCAAGCACAATGTGGCTGAGTGAAATCATCAACAAATAGTGAGGAAAAATAGCAGTAAAAAGCCCCCAAGGGGTCTAAACAGATCGGCACGAGGCCCCAAACACGGCTTATAGCCCAAATATTTCAACAATCTTTAGAACATAATTTAACATAAGGTTTTGAGTAAAATATGCAACTCATTAGTTGCCGAGGAGAGGACCTAGTCCAATCCAAAAATCAGTACGCGCCACATACTCGTCATCCGACATGTGCGCGATTCCAAAATCAGTGAGAAATATGTAGTCCGGGGTTTCATACACTCAGGACAAGATTTATAACCATTACTTACCTCTACCGGGCTACAATACTATTCCTCTATGATCTTGCCCCTCAAATTGGCTTCCGATTGCTCTGAATCTAGCCAAAACCAGTTTAACATCATCAATATATACCAAAGGAACACAACCCAATCGAAAACTATCAAATTATACAAGAATCTCGAATTTCGACAAACCCGAACCCTGGGCCCACGCCTCGGAAGTTGATAAAATTTGCATCACTAGAGTCCTCGTCCTCCCACGATTCTATACATACCAAGAACACTAAAATCGTACCACAATTACACACTCAAATCCTCAAAAGAAAAATCCAATTTTCATGCACCCTTCTTCCCCAAATTTGGGTTTAATTCCAACAATTTTATGGTTTAGTTACTTAGAAAACGACATATAAATGATTTATCAAGTTTGAAACCTTATCTCCAAGTGATTCCCTTCAATTTCCTCTTCAAACCCTCTCAAAAGATCTCCCAACTCGTTCAACAATGGAGGAAAATGAACTATTCTTGCACAAATGGCCTTTTAAAACATTCTGCGCAGCCATTAAATTTTCCTCAGTGCGATCGCGACTCTAGACACACGATCGCGATGCACAGACCAGCCACTAAATGTGATCACAGACCAATACACGCGATTGCATAGAACAACTCTCCACCCCACACACGCACCTCAGAATCTTCTACGCGATCGCACCAACACCCACGCGATCGCACTGCCTTACCTGACCAACCTATGCGATCGCAATCCTATCCACGTGATCTCATAGAAAAAAATCCTGCCATCCCCAGCTAGGTCTACAAGATCGCAAACATCCTCCTGGGATCACGTAGAAGGAAATCAGAACCTCACATCAGCAAAAATCTGCCAAGTTTTCAAGCCAAGATTTCGTCCGTTAACCACCCGAAACACATATCCCATAACATCATTGAAACTTAGTCGAGCCTATGAACTTTGGAACTTCCAAATTTCGCCAACTGCGCCGAAACCAACCAAAAAACCTCCGATTGACCTGAAATTTTGCACACATACCCAAAATGACATTACAGACCTGCTCCAACTTCCAGAATCCCATTCCGACCCCAGTAGCCTATTTTCCACTGCAGACCAGAAATCGCCAAAAACTAACTTTCGCCAATTCAAGCCTAATCCTACACCGGACATCAAACTTCATTCCGAACACACTCCTAAGTCCCAAATCAACTAACGAATCTATCCAAGCCATAAAATCCGCATTCTGAGGTCATTCACCAATAAGTCAACTCTCATTTGACTTTCTCAACTTTTAGGCTACTTTAGGAGATTAAATGCCTCAATTCTCACCATGACCATTCTGGACCCAACCCAACTGACCCAACACAAAAAAATAGATTAGCAATATATCAAAAATGCAGAAATGGGGGAAACGGGGTAATATCACGGAACGACCGACCGGGTCGTTACATCCTCCCCCTCTTAAACAAACGTTCGTCCTCGAACGGGTCTACAAACATACCTGGAGTCTCGAATAAGTGAGGATATCTGTCCTGCATCTCTCACTCGATCTCCCAGGTGGGATCTTCCACCGGCTACCCTCTCCACTGAACCTTCACTGAAACTATATCCTTAGACCACAGCTTCTTGACCTGTCGACCCAAAATAGCCACTAGCTCTACCTCATATGACATATCACCCTCGAGCTGAACCGTGCTGAATTCCAAAACATAAGACGGGTTACCAACATACTTCCGGAGCATCGAAACATGGAATACCGGATGAATACTCAATAGATTGGGAGGCATAGAATGCCTATAAGCCACCTCCCCAACCCTCTGAAGCACCTCAAATGGCCCAATAAACCTGGGACTCATCTTCCCTCTCTTCCCGAATCTCATAACACCCTTCATGGGCGACACCTTCAGCAACACCTTATCCCCAACCATGAAAGACACGTCTCGGACCTTCCGGTCCACATAACTCTTCTGCCTAGACTGCGCCGCATGAAGCTACTCCTGAATCAACTTCGCCTTATCCAACGCATCCTGAACCAAGTTTGTGCCCAATAGCCTAGCCTCGCTCGGCTCAAACCAACCAACCAGAGATCTGCACCTCCTACCATATAAAGCCTCATACAGAGCTATCTGGATACTCGATTGATAGCTTTTATTAATGCAAACTCCGCTACTGGCGGAAACTAGTCCTATGAACCACCAAAGTCAATCATACAAGCACGCAACATATCCTCTAAAATCTGAATGGTACGCTCCGACTGCCCATCGGTCTGAGGGTGAAACACTGTGCTCAACTCCACCTGAGTACCCAACTCTCTCTGTACGACTCTCCAAAACTGAGATGTGAACTGAGTGCCTCTGTCGAAAATGATAGAAACTGGAACCCCATGCAATCGGACAATCTCCCTGATATAAATCTCAGCTAACCTCTCCGAAGAATAAGTAGTACCAACAGGAATGAAGTGCGCGTACTTGGTCAGCCGATCCACAATAACCCATATAACATCAAACCTCCTCGAAGTCCGTGGGATTCCAACTACGAAGTCTATGGTGATCCTCTCCCACTTCCACTCCGGAATATCAAACCTCTGAAGCAATCCACATGGTCTCTGGTGCTCATAGTTGACCTGCTGACAGTTGAGACACCGAGCCAAAAACTCCACAATATCCTTCTTCATCCTCCTCTACCAATAAGGCTGCCTCAAATCCTGATACTTCTTCGCGGCACCCGGATGGATGGAATACCGCGAACTATGACCCTCTTCTAGAATCAAATATCGAAGCCCATCTATATTGGGCACGCAAATCCGGCCCTGCATCCACATGACCCCATCATCACCAATAACCACATCCCTGGAATCACCGCAACGGACCCTGTCCTGAAGAGCAAGCAAATATGGATCATCATACTGGCGTGCAATCTGATCATAAAGAGAAGACCTGGAGGCTATATAAGCCAACACCCGAGGGGGCTATGATAGATCCAATCTCACCAACTGACATGCTATAGTCTGAACATCGAGTGCTAATGGCCGCTCTGCTACTGGAAGGTAGGCTAGACTCCCCAAACTCTCTGCTCTGCGACTCAGGGCATCAGCCACTACATTTTCCTTCCCCGGATGATATAAGATAGTGAGGTCATAATCCTTAAGAAGCTCTAACCATATCCTTTGACGCAAATTCAAGTCCTTCTGCCTCAGCAGATACTGCAAACTACAATGTTTAGTGAAAATCTCACACTGCACTCCATACAAATAATGCTGCGAAATCTTCAAGGCATGAACAATGGAAGCTAACTCAAGATCGTGCACTGGATAATTCTTCTCGTGCACCTTCAACTGTCTAGACGCATAGGCAATCACCCTACCGTCCTGCATTAATATCGCTCCCAAGTCAACTCTAGAAGCATCACAATAAACTGTGTAAGAACCCAAACCAGCAGGCAAAACTAGTACCGGGGTTATAGTCGGTGCTGGCTTGAGCTTCTGAAAGCTCTCCTCACAATCACCAGACCATCTGAATGGAGAACCCTTCTGGATCAATCTGGTCAAAGGAGAAGAAATAGAAGAGAATCCCTCCACAAAGCGACGGTAATATCCCGCCAAACCAAGGAAACTCCTAATCTCTGTAGTTGAGGACGGTCTGGGCCAACTCTGCACCGCCTCTATCTTCTTCGGATCAACCTGAATACCCTCACTAGACACCACGTGCCCCAAGAAAGCTACCGAACCAAGCCAAAACTCACACTCGGAGAATTTCGCATAAAGTTTCTCCTCCCTCAACCTCTGTAACACAACTCTCAAATGCTGAGCATGCTCTTTCTGGCTACGAGAATAAACCAGGATGTCATCAATGAACACAATGACGAAAGAATCAAGATAAGGCTGAAACACGCTAATCATCAATTGCATGAACGCATCTGGGGCATTGGTCAGCCCAAATGACATAACCAAGAACTCATAATGACAATATCTGGTCCTAAAAGTAGTCTTCGGAATGTCAGAATCCCGAATCTTCAACTGATGATACCCAGATCTCAAGTCAATCTTGGAAAACGCTCTGGCTCCCTGAAGCTGGTCAAACAAATCATCAATGCCGGGCAAGGGATATCGGTTCTTCACCGTAACCCTATTCAGCTGCCGATAATCAATACACATACGCATGGACCCATCCTTTTTCTTCACGAACAACACAGGTGCACCCCAAGGTAACACACTAGGCCAAATGAACCCCTTATCCAGGAGTTCTTGAAGATGCTCATTCAATTCCTTTAGCTCCGCTGGTGCCATACGATAAAGTGGAATAGAAATAGGCTCGGTGCCTGACACCAAGTCAATACCAAAATCAATATCCCTGTCAGGTGGCATGCTTGGCAGGTCTGTACGAAACACATCCGGAAAGTCACGGACCACAGAGACCGAATCAATAGCGGGAGTCTCACCACTGACATGCCTCACATAGGCCAAATAAGATAAACACCCTTTCTCAA
This sequence comes from Nicotiana knightiana, assembly GCA_005239525.1. Classification (NCBI taxonomy): domain Eukaryota; kingdom Viridiplantae; phylum Streptophyta; class Magnoliopsida; order Solanales; family Solanaceae; genus Nicotiana; species Nicotiana knightiana. Next base: position 46,766 of record ML386556.1, on the reverse strand, counting down.
CCATGCGCTGAGCCTTCAGGTAGGAAATCACCCTGCTAGACATATACTCAGAAGAACCTCTCCACTCAACCCTTGGACACCCTGGCATAGCTAAGGTCACGGTCTTAGCGAGACAATCAAGAACAACATGGCACGGAGATAACCAATCCATGCCCAATATCACATCAAAATCGACCATGCTGAGTAGCAGTAGGTCCACTCGGGTCTCCAGACCCCCAATAGATATCATGCACGACCGATACACGCGGTCCACAACAACAGTATCGCCCACCGAAGTCGACACATGAACAGAGATGACTAGAGACTCACGGGGCACATCCAAAAATGGCCAAAATATGAAGAAACATAGGAATATGTAGAACCGGGGTAAAATAAAGCCAAGGCATCTTGGCAATAGACTGAGACTATACCTGCAATCATGGCATCTGAGGCCAAAGCATCTGGCCTGGCTGGAAATGCATACATACGAGCCTGACCTCCCCCTGCTCGACCTCCCCCTCTAGGGCGGCCTCTGGCTGGCTGACTACCACCCCTAGCTGCCTAGGCAGGTGGCGAAGTAACTGGAGCTGAACTCGAGGGCTGGCCCCTCTGCTGAGAAGATCCACCGGAACGGCGAGGACACTACCTCCACACGTGCTCGAACTCTCCACACTCAAAACAACTCCTTGTAGTTGGAGGCGGGGACTAATAGAAACCCCTAATACCTGAACGGCCACTGGAAGACTCATGCATAGAAGAACCCTGAATTGAAGGTGCTCGAGCTGCACTCTGAGTTGGGAGGGCACTAAATGAAATTCGGCCTGACTGAGTACCACGGGGATCATGCCCCGAAGATGCACCACTATATACTGGGCGGCCCGACTGAGGAGGTCTGAATAAACGGCCCCTACCCTACTGAAACTGCCCCCTGAAAGGAGGACCACTAGAACTGCCCGAACCACGAAGCCTCTTGTCCTCCCTCTCCTCTCGCTCCTGGCAACAAACAGACTCAATATCTCGTGATAAGTCAACAACCTGCTCGAATGAAGCACCCGATACTCTCTCCCGAGTCATAAATAAATGAAGATGATAAGAAATACCATCTACAAACCTCCTCACCCTTTCCCTATCAGTAGGGACAATCTCAGAAGCATGCCTAGCCAACTCGAAAAACCTCATCTCGTACTGAGTAACTGATAACCTTCCCTGGCGCAGCTGCTCAAACTGCCTGCGCTGCTCCTCTCTGTGGGACTGAGGAACATACTTCTCCAAAAAGATCGTGCAGAACTGCTGGCAGGTGACAGGTGCTGAACCAACTGGCCTACGCCTCTCGAATGACTCCCACCAAGTAAAGGCAGCACCCGCAAACTGAAATGTAACAAATGAGACCCCACTGGTCTCCAAAATGCCTGCAGTACGTAATATCCTCTGGCACTTATCTAGAAACCTCTGGGAATCCTCACCCTTTGTACCGCTGAAAGTCGGAGGCTGAAGTCTGATGAATATCTCCAACCTGCACTACTCGTCCTCAGGCATAGCAGGGACCATATAATCCTGGACCGGAGCAACTGACTGAGCTGAGGCTGCTCCCGGTGCTTGAATACCCTGTGCAGCCTGCTCAAGTGCCCGGGCAGTTGGAGTCTGATTGCCTCCCCCGACCTGAGCTGTGGTGGCAGTAGAAGACATGGCGACTGCCTGGGCCAAACTGGTGCACACTGTCAATAGCTAAGACAGGGTCTCCTGAAGACCCGGAATAACCATAGGCACTGCCGGTACCTGAGCCTATCCAGCTGGGACACCATCGGCGGGAACCTGATCCTGATCGATAGGGGGATCCTGTGGTACTGCCCCAGCTGCTGCGTGGGCTGGCCCCTACCTCTACCACGGCCTCGACCGCACCCTCGATCTCTCGCTGGTCTAGCCGGTTACTAGTCACTCTGATCGGTATGGCGTGTCCTCACCATCTGTGGGAGAATGAAACAACGTAAGTTCAGATTTCAAGAATCAATAGATTAGCACGAAGGAGTTCAAGAAGATAGAAATGATTCCTAAAAGTTCGGCAGCCTATCGAAGATAAGTACAGATGTCTCCGTACCGATCCGCAAGATTCTACTAAACCTGCTCATGACCGTTGAGTCCTATGTAACCTAGGCTCTGATACCAAACTGTCACGACCCCAAAACCCAGACAGGCTGTGATGGCGCCTATCGTGGAACTAGGCTAGCCAATATACCATATGTTTACAATTTCTTTTAAAATCCCAATTCAATTTCAAGCATTTCATAAAATATACATAGTTTACTAAATAAGTAGGCCAATAAGCAGTTCCACCACCCCAAAACCCGGATTCAACATGTCATGCGCATCTAAGGAAAATAAGCCAAAGATATAGTATTATGATACAAAACCTTTGAAAAAAAGCTAGATACAACAAGAAGGGAAAACACAGATGCTGCGGACGCTAAATAGCTACCTCTATATCCCGCAATCCGGCTCCGCAAGGACTAAATGGCTAATGCTCGGTATCTGCTCCTGTATTTGCACCTGAATCTGCACACAGGGGTGCAGGGAGTAATGTGAGTATGCCAAGTCAATAGTAATGAAAATAAATCAAGTCTAAGTGGAAAGAAATCACATAGAAATCAATGTCAGCAATTCACAATATGCACAGCCTTTCTTTCCAACAGTATAAACATAGATATATGAAATCATCATGCCTTAAAACCAACTTCAGAAAAGTTCTTTGAAGAATGCATAATTTTAAAACCTTCAAACCGAAAGATTTAGTATGAAAATGAAATGAATCATATAGAGGCCCCTCGGGAAAAACATATTTCATAAGTTCAGAGTGAAAGTAGTAAAACTATAAGTAGCCCCTCGGGCAAAAAACATGTATCATAATCAGCCCCTCGGGCATGCCTCACAGTCACTCATAAACAGTCACTCAGCACCTCACAGTCACTCATGCCTCGCAATCACTCGTCACTCGGCAATCGGCACTCGGCACTCTGTGCCCTCACTAGGGGTGTGTGCAGAATCTGGAAGGGCTCCTTCAGCCCAAGCGGTAATATCAAGCGACCTCGTGGCGTATCATATACTCACAATCAGGCCCTCGGCCTCACTCAGCTGAACCACTCAAAAGGCCCCTCGGGCGAATTAGTAAAAAAGGGTACTCAATCCAAAACATCATTTATAAATCTCAAAGTAGTGTAAATCAGGATGAGTTTCGAAAACAGTAAGCACAATGTGGCTGAGTGAAATCATCAACAAATAGTGAGGAAAAACAGCAGTAAAAATCCCCCAAGGGGTCTAAACAGATCGACACGAGGCCCCAAACACGGCTTATAGCCCAAATATTTCAACAATCTTTAGAACATAATTTAACATAAGGTTTTGAGTAAAATATGCAACTCATTAGTTGCCGTGGAGAGGACCTAGTCCAATCAAAAAATCAGTACGCGCCACATACTCGTCATCTGACATGTGTGCGATTCCAAAATCAGTGAGAAATATGTAGTCTGGGGTTTCATACCCTCAGGACAAGATTTATATACATTATTTACCTCTACCGGGCCACAATATAGTCCTCTATGCTCTTACCCCTCAAATTGCTCCTGATTGCTCCGAATCTAGCCAAAACTAGTTTAACATCATCAATATATACCAAAAGAACACAACTAATCGAAAACTATCAAATTATACAAGAATCTCGAAATTTGGCCAAACCCGAGCCCCGGGCCCATGCCTCGGAATTTGATAAAATTTTCATCACTAGAATACTCCTCCTCCCACGATTCTATACATACCAAAAATACTAAAATCGGACAACAATTGACCACTCAAATCCTCAAAAGAAAATTCCAATTTCCATGCACCCTTCTTCCCCAAATTTGTGTTTAATTCTAACAATTTTATGGTTTAGTTACTTAGAAAATGACATATAACGAGTTATGAAGTTTAAAACGTTACCTCCAAGTGATTCCCTTCAATTTTCTCTTCAAACCCTCTCAAAAGAACTCCCAACTCGTTTCAACAATGGAGGAAAATGAACTATTCTCGCACAAATGGCCTTTTAAAACATTCTACCCAGCCATTAAATTTTCCACAGTGCGATCGCGACTCTAGACACGCGTTTACGATGCACAGACCAACCACTAAATGCGATCGCAGACCAATACACGTGATCGCATAGAACAACTCTCCACCCCACACATGCGCCTAAGAATCCTCTATGTTATCGCAACAACACCCATGTGATCGCACTGCCTTCCCTGACCAACCTATGCAATCGCAACCCTATCTATGCAATCTCATAGAACAAAATCCTTTCATCCCCAGCAAGGTCTACGCGATCCCAAACATCCTCCCATGATCGCGTAGAAGGAAACCAGAACCTCACATCAGCAAAAATCTGCCTAGTTTTCAAGCAAAGAGTTGGTCCATTAACCACCCGAAACACACACGAGACCCTGGGGACCCCAACCAAATATACCAACATATCCCATAACATCATTCAAACTTAGTCGAGCCTTGAAAACACCAAAAACAACGCAACAACACCAAAATCACATCAAATTCAAGCCTATGAACTTTTGAACTTCCAAATTTTGCCAACTACGCCGAAACCCACCAAAACACCTCTGATTGACCTGAAATTTTGCACACATACCCAAAATGATGTTACGGACCCCGATAGCCTATTTTTCACTGCCGACCGAAAATCTCCAAAAACTAACTTTCGCCAATTCAAGCCTAATCCTACACTGGACATCAAAACTTCATTCCGAACACACTCCTAAGTCCCAATCACCTAACGAAGCTATCTTAGCCATAAAATCCTCATTCTGAGGTCGTTCACCAATAAGTCAACTCTCAGTTGACTTTCTAAACTTTTAGGCTACTTTAGGAGACTAAATTCCTCAATTCTCACCATGACCATTCCGGACCCGAACCAATTGACCCAACACAACAAAAACAGGCTAGCAATATATGAAAAATGCAGAAATGGGGGAAACGGGGTAAATCTCACGGAACGACCGGCCGGGTCGTTACATAACCATATCCCTTATCATGCCTATCCGACCTACTACCAAGCTGTCCTATTTATACAAGTTCCTTCTGACTTACCTTCGAATTGATACTTCTTCTTGCCATAATACCGCAATTCTCAATCCCGACTCACCGCACGAAACCCGAGCATAAAAATATATCGTCTAAGGCTCATAAGCCGCTGAATACTCCCTCAATTATCCCCAAATGCACCACATTAAAATACTTACCCTTAAGAGACTTCCTGCGAATTTAAAGTCATTACCTTCACTTTCCTGATACTGATGGATAGAAACCATAATAATGCAAATACACCATAAGCCTTGACACATTCCCCGTAAATCTCAGTTCTAGCCCTTCTCACACCTTGAAGGTCCTCGATCGCTACATATAACCTTGAATCCGTCTGAACCATTCTCGAACGTCAATTACTCTACGCCATTTCAATTACACTAAACAAGTAAACACAACGACATGACCCCGCTTGCAATCCACATACTAGGAAAGTAATCCACACCTTTGAAGAAACAAGCACACTCATACATTGTAAACTCTACACTTACCAGTACAACTCCATCATACAATGAATTCCACAATCCGTAATCTCAACTTTTATCGAAGAAATTTCCATCACCTGAGTCATTCCCAGACTCCACCTCGGTACGTCATAACTGATTCACCAACATACCTCGAACCCAAACCAATACAACACATAATCGTGTAATCAACTTATCATTAGCGGACTTCCCCACTTTTCTCAAAGCCAAAGATAAAAACAAACAATAACTCATGATGCCCACACATTATCACTGCCACCATACTGAGTAAACTCAAGTCCACTCGGGTCTCCAGACCCCTAATAGATATAAGACATGACCGATACACACGGTCCACAATGATGGTATTGCCCACCGGAGTCGAAACATGAACAGACATAACTAAAGACTCACGGGGCATATTCAGAAAGTGGGAAAAATAAGATGAAACATACGAGTACGTGGAACCAGGGTCAAACAAACCTAAAGCATCTACGTGACAAACTGAAATAGTACATGTAATCACCGCATCTGAGGCCATAGCATCAGGCCTAGCCAAAAGTGCATAAATACGTGGCTGGCCTCCACTTACTCGACCTTCCCCTCTAGGGCGGCCTCTACTTGCCTGACCACCACCCCTGGCTGCCTGAGTAGGTGGTGAAGTAATTGAGGCTGAAGTCGAGGGTTGAACCCTCTTCTGAGATGAACCACTAGGACGACGGGGACACTGCCTCCACTCATGTCCGAACTCTCCGCACTCATAACAACCACCTGGAGCTGGAGATGAAAACTGATGAGAACCCCTGCCACCATGATAGCCACAAGATGAACCATGCATAGAAGAACTCTGATAAGATGACGCTCGGGCGGAGCTCTGAGCTAGAAGGGAACTAAAAGATGAACATCCCTAATGAGAACTGCGAGGACCTTGTCCCGAAGATACACCACTCTAAGCTAAGCGAACTAGCTGTGGAGGTCTAAATGGACGACCTCCGCTGTGCTGAAACTGCCCTCTAGAAGGGGAACCACTGAAGTTGCCTGATCCGCGAGGCCTCTTAGCCTTCGTCTCCTCACGCTCCTGCCTACGAACCGACTCAATGTCCTGAGCTATGTCAAAAACCTGCTCAAATGTAGCTCCATACACCCTCTCCCTGTTCATCAAAATCCGAAGCTGATACGTGAGACCATCTACAAACCTCTTGATACGCTCCCTGTCCGTAGGGACTAACTCCGAAGCATGTCTAGCCAACTCGGAAAACCTCATCTCATACTGAGTAACTGACAACTCTCCCTAGCGCAGCTGCTCAAACTGTCTGCGCTGCTCCTCTCTGTGGGACTGAGGAACATACTTCTCCAAAAAGAGCGTGGAGAACTGCTGCCAGGTGAGTGGTGCTGAACCAACCGGCCTACGCCTCTTGAACGACTCCCACCAAGTAAAAGCAGCACCAGCAAACTGAAATGTAGCAAATGAGACCCCACTGGTCTCCAAAATACCCGCAGTATGTAGTATCCTCTGGCACTTATCTAGAAACCATTGAGCATCCTCGCCCACTGTACCACTGAAGGTCGGAGGCTGATGTCTGCTGAACCTCTCCAGCCTACGCTACTCATCCTCAGGCATAGAAGGGACCACATAGTCCGGAACTGGGGCAACCGACTGGGCTGGGACTACCCCCAGTGCCTAAATACCCTTACAGCCTGCTCAGGTGTCCGGGTAGCTGGAGTCTGAACGCCTCTCCCGGCCTGAGCTGTAGTGGCAGTAGTAGACATAGCGACTGCCTGAGCCAAACTGGTACACACCGTCAATATCTGAGCCAGGGTCTCATGAAGACCTGAAATAACCATAGGCACTGCCAGTGCCTGAGCCTGTCCCACTGGAGCACCATCGAAGGGAACCTGATCCTCAACGATAGGGGGATCCTGTTGTACAGTCCCGGCTGCTGCGTGGGCTGGTTCCCTAACTCCACCATGGCCCCTACCCCTTGTGGGTCTGGCTAGTGTCTGGTTACCCTGATCGGTATTGCGTGTCCTCACCATCTGTGAGAGAATGAAACAACATGAGTTTAGATTTTAAGAATCAATAGATTGGCACGAAATAGCTCAAGAAAATGAGACTCTTCCTAAAAGTTTTGCAGCCTCTCGGAGATAAGTACAGACGTCTCTGTACCGATACGCAAGACTATACTAAACCTGCTCATGACCGTTGAGTCCTATGTAACCTAGAGATCTGATACCAACTTGTCACGATCCCAAATCCTAACAGGTCGTGATGGCGCCTATCGTGGAACTAGGCTAGCCAACCATCACATAACTACCCATCTGTTCTATTATAATATTTCAATAATCAATAACAAGCAACAGCAAAGCATAAAATAATTTCTTTAAGTCTTTACGCCCCCATAATAATCTAACATTCTAAACAACTCTCCCAAGACTGGAGTCAACATGGTCACGAGCATTTAAGAAATAAAACTAACTCTGCTAATGCCTTAATCAATGTCTATGAAATAAATACTAATACTAATAAAGGAAGGGAAATAGAGAAGCTGCGGACGCTGAACAGCTACCTCGAAATCCCGTAAGCTGCTGAATACGAACGAAAATAGCTACTACTCCGAACCGGTACCTAGATATGTGCACAGAGGCACAAGGAGTAATGATCAGTACGCCAACTCAGTAGTAATGAAAATAAATCACAGTCTGAGAAATACAAAACACACAGCACAGATACACCAATTCCCAAAAACAGTAAAACAACAAGTCACCATAAAGTATTCATCAAATATATAAATTCGAAAACCAATTTCCAGAAATCCTTTGAAACAAGTATAATTTCAATATATCTCGGTAAAACTCTCAATAAAATCAGTTTGAAAAACAAAGTGAATCACACTCAAAAATTTAGTAAAATCATCATAAATCTGCCCCTCGGGCCATAATCATTCTCGTAACAATTTCCCTCAGCACCTCACCATCACTCAGTATCAGCCTAGCAGGAAACCTCAAAGTCACTCAGTATCAGCCCAGCAGGCAACCTCGCAGTCACTCAGTATCAGCCCCGCGGGCATCACTCGCACTCAGTAGGTACCTGCGCTCACTGGGGGTGTACAGACTCCGGAGGGACTCCTACAGCCCAAGCGCTATAACAAGCCAAATCATGGAATAAATCACTCATAATATTGGCCCTCGGCCAGCCACATCATGGCATAAATCACTCACAATATTGGCCCTCAGCCAGCCACATCATGGCATCCTCACAATATTGGCCTGCAGCCTCACTCAGTCAGACACTCTCAACATGTCACTCGGGCCATCATTATACCGGGTTCTCGATCCAAAACAGTGTTTAATTTTCAAGAAATAATATCAAAATACTCTGAGTGTCACAACAATTTTCAAGAAAAGACTGAGTGAAAATAATAACATATCAAGTGAGGAAAATAGTAAAAACAACCCCCAAGGTGTAAACAGATTGACACTAGGCCGCAAGCATGTCTTACAGCTCAAATAACATCAAAGTATATCAATACTATTAAGCATAGGCTTTAAAATCGGGTTCGCAACTCAATAGTTGCCTAAAAAGGAATATATTTCCAAATTCCAATCTTTGCATTCCAAAATCCGTGAAAGGATGCATTGTCCGGGGTTTCATACCCTCAGGACAGGATTTAAAGACATTACTTACCTTAATCTAGCCCGAAAAGCTACTCTGCAACCCGCTTGCCTCTCGAATCAACTTCCGAGCGCTCCAAATCTACCAAGTTTAGATTTTTATCATCAAATTATGCTTAAGGAATGAATTCCAATTGAAAAGTACAAAATGTAGCTCAAAACCCGAATTTAACCAAAACACGACCCCCAGGCCCGCATCTCGGAACTCGACAATTTTTATACCAAACTATTCTTCATCATCTCACGAGTCCATGCATATAAAGAATGCTAAAATCGGAGTTTATTTGACCCCTCAAATCGATCTCTAAAGGTCTCAAAATCTCAAGCCCTAACCCCATCTTTTTCCACTGATTTTCATGAATTAAACACTGATATTATGTTCCTTAATCACCTATAATTGAGTTTTAGGGTCCAAAATACTTACCTCAATGAAGAACACTAATTTTCCCTCTTCAAAATCGCCTCCAAGATCTTTTCCCGTTTAAAAATGGTGTTAAAAGGTTTAATGGTCGCAGAGGATTTGATTATATACTGCCCAGGGATTCCTTCATCGCGATGGCGGAAAGACCCACGCAATCGCGAAGGGCAAACTCACTGAGCCCCGATTTTATTCATTGCGATCTTGACATATGCCCTACGATCGTGATGCTTAAACCTCCTAACCTATGCGACCGCGACCAGCTCTATGTGATAACATAGAGTGATTTCCAATGTCTCGCTGCCACTCCAGATTCTTCTATGCGATCGCGACTCTGGGCCCGCGATCGCGATGCACAGCCTCACCACTCTACACGATCGCATCCCTGACCCTGCGATCGTGAAAAAAAATTTCACCCTTGCCACCAACAAGCCTATGCGATCGCGAATGTATCCCTGCGATCGCGTACAAGGACACCAGCAACAGAACACCATATTTTTTAGCAGATTCCTAAGGCCAAAAATGCCCGTTAACCATCCGATATCAATTCCGAGCCCCTCGGGACCCAACTAATTTTACCAACACCTCATAAATGATCATTCAACTTAGTTTCACCCTTAAAACATAAAAAATAACATCAAAACAGCAAAATCACATTGGATTCAAGCCTAAGGACTTTGAAATTTCTAAAATCCACCAACGATGTCGACACTATCCAAAACAACTCCGATTGACCTGAAATTTTGCAGACATATCCAAAATGACATTACGAACCTGTTCCAACTTCCAGAATTCCATTCCAACCCTGATAGCCTATTTTCCACTGCCGACCGGAAATCACCAACAACTAACTTTCGCCAATTCAAGTCTAATTCTACACCAGTCCTCAAAAAAATATTCCGAACACACTCCTAAGTCCAAAATTATCTAACGAAGCTATCCAAGCCATAAAATCCGCATTCCGAGGTTGTTCACCAATAAGTCAACTCTCTGTTGACTTTTCCAACTCTAAGGCCATTTTTAAAGACTAAATGACTAAATTCTTGCTACAGCCATTCCGATTCCGAGCCTAACAACTCTAACACATCATAAACAGTATAACCAATCTATGACAAGGCAAAAACAGGAATAATAATAAAATTTCTACGGAACGACTGGCCGGGTCGTTACATTCTCCCCCACTTAAACACACTTTCGTCTTCGAATGTGCCTAGAGTTGTTCCAAACACCACCAAAATTGCAGTGTAACCTACCATGCACATATTCAGAGGTGATTCCACGTCACCTTACCCCATATAGGTCTAATAGCACAACACAATTGAAATTTCTAAGTCTGATCTTGACCCATAAACCTTAGAACTAAATTTCCACAAATAAAAGCTGAAATAATCTGAACACGCTGTATCAAGCCATATCCGCAACACAAGATGAAATCACATATTATACTGTATGACTCAATACTCAGTGTACCTATGCGACTCTTATCTCCTTTTGCCTCCAGCTTTTAGCTAATCTCTAGGCCTTACTTTGCAAACATATACAAGGCTTAATGGGATGCCTCTCTGGGCATCTATAGGTGTACTGAAGTTCTTCGTCACCTACTCACTTGCCTTCTTCTTATCCTTACCCTTGTCTTTCTAAAACCTTGTCGTTGTATCATACTTTAGCCAGCGATCGATTCCCTTATGCTTTTCTGGAACATCAAGCGAGACATCGCATCGTCTCTAACTCTTCTTTTAATCTCTAATTAGACCTTTCGGTACTTAGAAACCATAGGCTGGAAGGTACGCCACTGACGATGCTGCTATCATTTCTGGATACTGAATCCCAGCGCTTCTAGTCTTTTACTGAAGTATGGACAACTCTCATCCTTCTATACCCGAGTATTTCGTACGTTGTTCACCCTTACCTTACTTACTTTAAAATATCACCTCACATTCTTATATCTCTCTTCTATAACATTCCTCCCTCATAGGTATAAATCACATCCACCATTTGAAGCTCTATTATAATACTTTCACAGCTGCCTATACAATCCGGTGGGAGCTCCATACTGTATTCTTACGTGGCTGGTATTTTTTCTAACTGGTTTTATTGTAGAGCCTTTATAGAATATGGTTGTTGTGTTATCTCTCTTGCACCTCTAATATCAAGAGTGATTATGCTATGTTCTCAACCATGATTCCTATAACTTCTGGGTCCAATAATCGGATTCCTGGATTACTTCGTTGATGTAACTCTTTAGTTTCCTCCTTCTTCTGATCGACCTTTATGTCGTCTTAAGTTATCTCCTGATCTGGGTTTCATGGTATTAGTTATTCTGTTTAGCCTTTCATGGGTGCCGAGGAATATGCATGATACAATCTTTTAACAATTTAATCCTTCATTTATGACCCGGCTCAATTCTTAATTATAACTTATATCGGAACCTTCTACGGCTGTATGATTGTCAATATATATGCTGCATGGATAATAATCCAAACTCTTAAGTTTTTTCCTATTGTAACCAACTCTGGATCATTGATCGAATAATTTCTATCGTTCCATCATAGATTTATTTCAACGTAAGCTATTACTTTTCTTGGTCTTTCTGCCCCCTTGTTGCATCCATACTTAGCCTATCTTAGTGCCCACACATGCCAGAGTTTTCGTGCAACTCATATTATCTCGAAAATTACTTCTAATTTTACTTCTCGTTTAATAGCCACGGTAGGTGCCAGCGGAGTGCTTACAATGTTGTTGTGATACTGTTGTTACACGACCATTTCCTCTTTAGGTCGTTGCGCTTGGGTGGAAGCCTTCTTCCTTATTTCCTCAACTAGTCTTTCGTTGTAGTACTTAGGGAGAACCCTTGGTTGTCGTAAATCTATGAGCTTATTACGGACCTTTTGATGTCCTTCATTGCCTATAATCATCTGTAGTTGCTTACCTCCGTACCCTTGTGCTTATAGGGTTTCTTCTAAACTGATATTTTGACTTCCTTCCTAGTGGCACTTTCTTTTATCCTTGTAACACTTATACGGTACCTTTAACTACCCCGACTCCTATTTGAATATATTTTAAGTATTATAATGACATTACTGCGAGGCTGAATTTTCCATGTTGGGGTTTACTACATTTATCTTGCATGATCTGCTGATTTATCTGCAACTTTTTGTCTAGTCATGACTAGGCTCTTCCTAAATCAACTACTAACTACTCGTCGGCCAATTCTCATATCCATATTCCGCGTAATCTTTCTTGGGTTATTTCCTTGTCTTAACTTACCTCACGTACTGGCTCCTTATATATCAATAACATCTCGAGCAGGAACCCTTACTTTCTTTTCTTGATGTCGTGCTTACATAACGTTCTGGAATCGTAGCATATATGTAGGATTTGGATAAGTTCAATCCCATCCCTTACTCGTTTTTATCGCATTCTTCCTTTATCATTCCATATCCCCTATTTAGGGGAGTACTAATATTTGAAGCTACGACGACCTGCCTATATATGTTTTTGCTCTCCATCTTTGGCGTCCTTCCGCATCATCAATGACCCTTACTCGCCTTGCTTTAATCCTTTTATACCAAGGATAACAAAATTCCTCACTCGCAATGGTGGCACTTGGTGTAATTGGCACATATAGTCCCTTAAGCTTAACTTTGCTCACATTGCTTGATTTAGGGAAGCGTTTTCCTGAATGAACATTCTCAGAATTCATCATGGATCTTCTTCTATTGTCCATTCTATTAGTTCCGGAACGCAATATGAAATTCTCATGATGCTGACTATTATCAAATCACTCAATTCCTAATTCATGTTTAGCTTACCTCTTTTACTAGCCCATACTGATTTCTATTACTTTAGGGTCTAACTCTTCCTTCTGGCAGTCGCGTTGGAGTTATGAACTTATTTCTCGAAATGGGGATACAACTTTATAGCCTATACTCTTTTGTTATCTCCAGGCCTGGCACCTCTCATTTTTTTTTCCTTTCCTTGATTATAGACTATGTTATACTGCCCTTTTATTTTTTTCCACCGTTGTCATCCATGTATCACATCTTACTCATAATACTTCATTAACTCTCTTCTTATTTCCCGCAACCATTTAGGTCTATCACTTTATTCTGAAAATGCGAACAAGATATTCTTTTGCTCTTAGCCCCCTTTGCTCCATCCATTAGCTCTTCGAGTCGCCTAGCACTCTCCCTCTACTATGGACGGGAGCCATACTAAGATAATATTTATCCCTTCCAGGCTTCCAGTGCCCATCTTTGTAGTACACATATCTAGCTATACAATTTTAGAGTGCACCTTCTAGGTGTCTCACAAAGAGATCTATTAGCATATTTGCACTATCCTTAGGAAATGTCAACTAACGCAAACAATCCATTCACCATTTTGGGTCACTTTGTCCCCAGCTGGATCCTGATATCCGTCCTTCTCTTATATTACTTCTGTTATTGATGAAAGTAACTCAAAAGGCTAATATCTCTCTTCTTGAGTGGTAAATAATGATAATCTTTATTAGTTGGGTACCTCGTACCCTTCTTCACCTTGCTTTTTTACCTTCTGAAACTTATGTCTTCCTTCTGATTTTGTAAGAGTGGATAAGTATTCTCACCATAAATCTCCTTATCAAGAACCTTACACCTCTTAGTACATGCATGATTTGCTGAAAACCTCACATTTATCCCATAAGCATGATGCAAAATCGAGTTCCTATGACTCAACACTTCCACAGATATATCTCTTACCAATTGTCTTTTCGAATGTAGGCATCGTTGTATTACGAATAACATAGAGTTTAGAAAATTTAGTTCTTACAACTGAGCTCTACCACACGATCTAGAGTAAGAAGAAAGAGTGACTGTCCTAAATGCCCTATAGCCTCCTGCTCATAAGTGTAGTGCACAACACACCCATAAAAAAGACTCTACTAGACACGACTTGTAAACTCCCTAGGACAGAACCGCTCTGATACCACTTTTGTCACGCCCCGAACCAGGGGGAGAGACCGGCACCTGGAGCCTCTCCTATCCTTGCGTACCAACTTGCGACCAAAGGACTCTGAACATGTGATGTCATACTTTGGCCATGGGACACATTGCAAGACAACTGTGAATGTTGATTAAATATCAATATAAAGTTGGGCCGACAAAGCCATCATAATTATTGTAGTTGACAAACCAACAAAATATGCATACAAGGCTTACAAGCCCAACATATTGCACTAACTGACAGAATATGTCTACAAGCCTCTACTGATGGATATACTGTGATTGGAATAGGCCCACAGTCTACTCATAACATATATACCTATATATACAAGATGTACATAAATCTCTAGACCTGGCAACTCTGAAAGACGTGGAGCTTACCGATAAAGCTGAACTCAGGCAACAACTACTGAGGAGGTCTACCCGTCTGTCTGTCTGAACCTGCACACATGAAATGCAGCGCCCCTAGAAAAGGGACGTCAGTACGAAATAATGTACCGAGTAAGTAAGGCAATATACTGAAATCTGAAACTGAACTAATAATATAATAACTACAAGTAACTGGAAGTCAAAGATAATCTGAAGATATGCTTACCTGCTGATAATGACGCAACTCTCTCAATATAGTAAGTAAAATAGATGTCCGGCCTTGTAAGGCTCGGTATATATATAACTTCTCTGCCATAGTAGGCTCGCTCATAGGATCTCGACCATACTATGCTCTGTATCTCGGCCAACTGGGCTCGCTCATAGGCGCTCGACCACAGTAGGCTCGATGTATAACTTACCATCTGATTAGAGGTTGCCCAATAGGGGCCTGCCCATCGATTATAGCTCGATGGTAATGAAAATATTTTAATACTGCATATATAAAGTCTCTGCTCTCTTGACTGGAAGAAGGAAATACTCAAATGAATATGAAGTCCCGATAAAGAGAATATTGTAACTTGCGAAACTAGGAAAATATACGTAAATTCCGGATCAAGAATTTTTCTTTATGCCTCGTTATCAAACTTATGTAATGACGAGATCATGCAAAATGAAATAAGGTCTTAGACTTAACATACCTGAGCCAATTCTCTTGACCATCCTTCCAACATACGTCAATTGCGACAACATGTAACGACAGATCGAAGTAGGGGAATATTCGTGTCACGACCCAAACCAATGGGACGCAACGGGCATCCGGTACCTTACACGACCGAGTACCAACATAACGTATCTTTCATCATCATATACATGTGAAACACGGGCCTAATAGGCCAACATAAACTCAAAACATAGGCCGACAAGGCCGTACAATCTTTCACGTATACGACATATGTCTACAAGCCTCTAAGAGTACATAAATGTCATAAAGGTCATGATAGAGTCCCGCCATAGCAAAAAATACACGTCTAAATCATACTAACCAAACAAGAAACTCCGAAGCAAATGGAGCGCACCAACATCTTCCACTGAGATGATAGCCTACTTGGAGGGCTCTTGACCTGTCTATCAGGACCTGCGGGCATGAAACGCAGCGTCCCCATGCAAAAGGGACGTCAGTACGAATAATGTACCGAGTATGTAAGATACATAAATAAGTACATAAGAGACATGGAAGAAATATAGAGCACATGACTCAACTTGTAAGCCTGAATAGCTTTGTAAATCATAAATTACTTTTAGTGTCATGCATATGCATATGAATGTCATTTCATGCATAGGTACATGTTTCATAACATCATCAGCCTCTAAGGGCATCCCATCATATCATATCGGCTACTGTGGGCAAAATTATCATCGTATACCAGCTGATCAGGTGGTGGTGCGCATATAACACCATAACCTTTCCCATATCCCATATACATATATATATATATATATATATATATATATACATACATACATACATACATACATACATACATACATACATATATACGCAACACCGTTTGAATATACATACATATATACGCGTATATAACGACATTTGAACCATATTTCAGCCACTGTGGGCAACATCATCATCATTTACCAGTTGATCAGGTGGTGGTGCGTATGTAATGCCGTAACCTTTTCCCATATCCCATATACATATATTTACATATATACACGTATATAATGCCATCTGGTCATGGGTCAATGTGCATATTTAAATGCATGAAATGCATATGAAATACGTCAATAAAAATCTCTCGATACGTCATAAGGCCATTATGCCTCTGATTAATATCATGAAATAAACTTTACCAACATACGTATTTTCGAGACCCATGATAGACACCCGTACTACTTCTATGAATAGAGTAATTTATAGAAATTGTGTATTTGCTCGTTTCTTCAGTATAATTTGGACCATGTCAAAAGAAAGAAGGGATAGCCTTAACATACCTGGAGTAGGAACAACTCTGTATAATTATCCTGTTGGGAACCTTCGTGGTTGAGCGAAATTTGCCCTTGCTTGTAAAAATTCACGGAAGATTATTGCTTCTTGGAATGAATCACGTTTTTTTTCTTTGTTTGGAAGGGGTATGGTTCTGCTTTTGATTTGAATCAAGACTTTGCTTATGAATTTTTAAGGTTGGACAAAGATTTTGTACCTAATATCTTTTGGTTTGAAAACCAAAATACAGAATATGGTATCTTGGTTTGCTAAGACTTTAAAGCTTAGTCAGTCCAATCATTTAGCCATTTGGAAAAGTGACTATTAGTCATTTCCAATTTCGTGGCTTCTTGCCACGTGGAGTGGGGGTGAGATGTAAATTTTTATCCACTTATTAGTTAACTAGGTAATGTCCTATTACCCGGTAATTATTCAATTACTCTTATAATTTAAAAATTATCTCAACTTAATTAAATACTACTCTCTTTTAACATACCTTATACACCTTACTATCATGGCCATGTAGTACCTTGTATGGCACTAGTCCATAAATACCGAGTATTTTAGCTCGGGCCGTATTTTATCCCAAAATGCCAAACGTTGAAAAAATTCATTTTCTTAGAGTTGCTCCCCCTTTCACCTTCATGAATTTACTAATCACTTGTGAAATAGCATAATCCTTATAATCCCCAAATAATCTTTTTCTTGGACTGCTGTCAATTACCTTACGACAAACTCAACGTAAAATACTGCAGGTTCCAACATCGTCGTAACTTATTACTACGAAGCCTAACATCACCGTAATGTAATACTGTCGGGTACAACACTGTCGTAACTTAATACTGCAGGACTAACATCAATCGTAATATATTACTGCAGAGGGTAACACCATCTAACATATTAATGCAGAGCATAACATCGTCGTAATATAATATTTCAGAACGTAATATTGCGGGGCGTAACATCATTCCCCCCTTTGGAACATTCGTTCTCGAATGTTGACTGATGCTCTTATTATTTTCATAACTTATTGCTCTTGTAAATACCTTAATAGTGTTCTTGCCATTTAAGCAGTTTCTCTGTGAATAAATCCAAAGTCTAGGGTCTTCCCCCCTTTAGTCTTTTTGCTTATATCATGACACGTGGTCGAAATCTTCCTAATCTTGCAACTTATGTTACCTTCTTTCATGCAGCCTGTATGACCCTGGCTTTGTAGGTGCACTTATGCGATTCATTCCTTTTTCCTTTTATCTTTTAGTCAATCTGTAGGCCTTACTTTGTATATACAAGGCTTAATAGAATGCCTCTCTGGGCCTCTATAGGTATACTGAAGTCCTTTGCTCGGTACTTTGTAGAACTTGCGAATATGGCCATATCTTATTTCATAGATCTGGTTATCAATCCATATGACTTTACTGCATTTACATTGGTTATACTATACCATATTTTTTTTTGCTTCAATCTACCTTTGCTGAGGTATGCTTACCAAGTTCCCAGTTATTATTGTTGCCTACCCTTTAGGTATAAATCTCAGTCCTTTAATGCCCCTTCATTACCGTTCGTATTAAGAATCATGGCCTAATCTCATGTCAGACTTTGTAACTTATATCTGACCATTGTTGATTCGCCTCAATGTTGATCTATAATCCTTTACTTAAAGTCTTGAAACTTCCTACATAATACATTACCGCTAGGGCTTACGTTGTATTGAGGAATATTTGAAGTGATTTCCATAATCATATTTCATAGTGTCTCAATATTATTCACCTTATGGGGATATCTTGATTTTGAGCCGCCAGCGAAATTTTTTTCTCCTTCTCTTCTTCTATTTTCTCTTTTTTTTTATCATTATTCAAACGAAGGCCCAAACGTCATCCTTTATTCGTAACAATTATCCTATCATTTTATTACTAGGTCAGTATTTCATTCTTTCTAAATGCTATTAATCTTAGATTCCTTTGAGTTCATTCAGGCTATATTGAACTTTCAATAACTTAGAGAAACCATTATCTCTCTTGTTTTTATGGACTTACTCCTGAGGACTTATCCATTCTCGTCACCTTTTCACTTGCCTTTCCTCATTTTTACTCATGTTTTCTTAAAACTTTGTCGCTCTACCATACTTAAGCTTGCGACCTATAAATATCCATTTATAATACTCGCAACTTTCCTTCAACTTGCTTGTACCATAAATTTCCTTATGTTATTCTGGAACGTCAAGCGATACATCACCTCATCTCCAACTCTTCTCTACTCTCTTAACCAGATCTCTCAGTACTTACAAACCATAGGTTGGAAGACATGCCGTTGACGATGCCGTTATCATTCCCGATTATTGGATCCCCGTGCTTATAACCTTCTATCTAAAGTATGGACTATTCATAACTTTATGCATTTGAGTACCTCATATGTTGTTCACTTTTACCTTACTTACTTAAAATCTCGTATCATATCTTTTATCTCCTTCATAACCTCCCTTCCACCTAGGTGTAATTCACGTCCATAACTTGAAGCTCTATTATAATACTCGCACCTCTGGTACATACACAATCTGGTGGGAGCTTCGTACTAACTTCTTATGAGGCTGGTACTTCTTCTAATTGGCTTCCTTGTTGAGCCACTATAGATTATGGTTGTTGTGTTGTTTCTCTTGAACATCTGATATTAAGAGTGATTCTGTCATGTTCTCCAGCACAACTTCTATATTTTTCTACGTCCAATAATCAGACTCCTGATTACTTAGGTGATGTAATTCTTTAGTTTCCTCTTCCTTCTGATCAGCCTTTACACAGGCTTAGGATATCTTCCGATATGTGGCTCATGGTACAAGTTATTACCTTAGCCTTTCATGGGCGTTATGGAATATCCATGATACAATCTTCTAACAATTCAATTTTTTGTCTATGCCCTTGGCTTAATTCTTTCCTAACTTATACCAGAGTTTTCTATGGTTGTATGATTGTCAACAAATATGCTGCCTGGATAATGCTCCAAAATCTTGAGTGTATCCATAACTTACTAACTCTGTATCATTGATCAAACAATTCTTTTGTTCCATCTTAGCTTTCTATCAACGTAAGCTATTACTTTTCCTGGTCTTTCTGCCCCCTCGTTGTGTCCATACTTAGCTTATCTTAGTTCCCACACTTGCCAGAGTTTTTATACAACTCATATGATCTCGAATATTAACCTTAACTCTTACTCCTATTCATTAACCACGGTAGGTGACACTTTCCTTTGGAATGCTTATAATGTTGTTGCGAGATTATTGTTACACGACCATTTCCTCTTTAGGTCATTGTGCTTAAGTTAAAGCCTTCTTTCTTATGTCCTCAGCTAGTCTTTTGTTGTAGTACCTAGGGAGAACATTTGACTCTCGTAAAGTTATGAGCTTATTACGGACCTTTTTTTTTTATGTCCTTACTTGCCTATAATCATCTGTAGTTGCTTACTTCCATGTCCTTGTGCTTGTATGGCTGCTTCTGAACTGATATTTTGACTGCCTTCCCGGTAGCACTTTCTTTTATCCCCGTAACACTCATACAGTACCTTTAACTATCCTGACTCTTGTTTGAATATATCTCAAGTATTATAATGATATTCTCCGAGGTTGAATTCTCCATGTTGGGTTCTACTATGTTTATCTTACACGATCTGATGACTCATCTGTAACCTCCTATTTAGCCATAACTGAGGTCTTCCTGACCAGTTACTAACTACTCGTTGGCCCATTCTCGTATCAATATTCCGCGTAACCTTTCTTGGGTTATTTACTTTGTTCTAACTTACGTCTCGCACTGGCTCCTTATTTATTAATAACAGCTCAGGCACGAACCTTTACTTCCTCTCCTTGACGTCGTACTTGCACAATATTCTTGAATCGTAGCGTATCTGTAGGATTTGGATAAGTGCCATCTCATTCCTCTTTCATTTATCGCATTCTTCCTTTACCATTCCATAGTCACTAGAACCACTTAATTCTGGCTTAATGCCACATTACTCCATATTCCCCCCTTTAGGGGTGTACTAAAAGCTGAAGCCACGAGGATCTACCTATAGATGTTTTACCTATTCATCCTTGGTGTCGTTTCTCAACATCAATGATCCTTACTCGCCTTGCGGCAATTCTTCTGTACCAAGGATGAGAAATTCCCTTACTCGTGAGGGTCACACTTAGCGTAACTGGCACATACAGTCTCTTAAGCTTAACTTTTCTCATATTGCTTCCTCTAGGGAAGCGTCTCCCTGAATGACTATTCTCTGAATTCATCGTGAATCTCCTTCCGTAGCCCATTCTATTACCGCCGGAACGAAATCTGAAATTCCCATGATGCCAAGTACTTTCCAATCATTCAGTCCCTAATTCATATTTAGTTTATCTTGTTTACCAGTCCATATTGATTTCTGTTACTCTGGGGATTAACTCTCCCCTCTGGTAGTCGCGCGTTGTTGACACGAACTTATTTCACGAAATGAGGATATAACCTTATGGCCTATACTCTTTTGTTGTCTTAAGGCCAATCACCTTTCATCTCTTCCTTCATTTGACTATAGGTTCTGTAACACTCTACCGTTTTCATCCATGTATCACACCTCATTCATAATGCTTCCTTATCTCTCTTCTCATTACTCTGCTAATATTTCTGCATATCCCTTTTCTTGTGAAAACTTCAATACGACATTTTTTTCGCTTTTAGCTTCCCTTTCCTCCATCCAATGGCTTTTTGGGTTGCTCAACATCCTCGCTCTACTAGGGATGACAGCCATATCAAGGTAATATTTATCTCTTCTAGGCTTCCAGTGCCTATCTTTGTAGCACTCATATCTAGTTGTACTATTTTAAAGTGCACCATCTAGGTGCCTCACAAGGAGATCTATTAGCACATTTGCAATATCCTTAAGAAATATCAACTAACGCAAACAATTCATCCATCATTTTGGCCCACTCTAACCCCAGCCGGATCGTGATATTATGTCCTTCTCTTAAACCATATTTGTTAGCCCCCATAGAGCGTAACTTAGATCAGTGTGGCCAATTATACGTACCTTTGTTGCTGTTGAAGGTAACTCAAAATGCTTATATCCCTCTTCCTGAATGGTAAATAAGGATAATCTTTATTAACTGTGTACCTTATACCCTTCTTCACCTTGCTTATTTTACTTGCTGCAACTCGTGTCTAACTTTCAATTCTGTTATTCCTTTTTACCATAAGAGTGGATAAGTATTCTTTCCTGAAAGATCCTTATCAAGAACTGTACACTTTTTAGTATACGCATGATTTGCTGAAGACCTCTCATTTACTCACCATAAGCAAGAGGCAAAATAGAGTTCCTCTAACTCAATACTTCCACATTTATATCTCTTATCAATCGTTTTTCTGAATGAAGGCATCGTCGTACTATGAATAAGATAGAGTTTAGGAATTTGAGTTCTTACAACTGAGCTCTACCACACGATCTAGAGTAAGAAGAAAAAGTGACAGTCCTAAATGCCCCATAGCCTCCTGCTTATAAGTGTGGTGCACGACACACCCATAAACAAGAATCTACTAGACACGGCTTGTAGACTCCCTAGGACAGAACTGCTCTGATACCACTTTTGTCACGATCCAAACCGATGGGCCGCGACGGGCATCTGGTACCTTACTCGACCGAGTACAAACATAACGTATCTTTCTTATTACATCATCATATGCATGTGGCATACGGGCCTAATAGGCCAATATAATTATTTATAAACTCAAAACATAGGCCGACAAGGCCGTACAATCTTTCATGTATACGACATATGTCTACAAGCCTCTAAGAGTACATAATGTCATAAAGGTCGGGATAGAGTCCCACCATACCAAACTATACACGTCTAAATCATACTAAACAAACAAGCAACTCCGAAGCAAATGGAGCGCACCAACATCTTCCGCTAAGCTGATAGCCTACTTTGAGGGCTCTCGACCTGTCTATCAGGACCTGCGGGCATGAAACGCAGCGTCCCCAGGAAAAAAGGACGTTAGTACGAATAATGTACCGAGTATGTAAGGCACATAAATAAGTACATAAGATACATGGAAGAAATATACAACACATGACTCAACTTGTAAGCCTGAATAGCTTTGTAAATCATAAATTACTTTTAGCATCATGCATATACATATGAATGTCATGTTGTGCATAGGTACATGTTTCATAACATCATCAGCCTCTGAGGGCATCCCATCATATCATATCGGCCACTGTGGGCAAAATCATCATCGTATACCAGCTGTTCAGGTGGTGGTGCGTATATAACGCCATAACCTTTCCCATATCCCATATACATATATATACATACATATGAATATACATACATATATACGCGTATATAACGCCGTTTGAACCATATTTCAGCCACTGTGGGCAACATCATCATGATATACCAGTTGATCAGGTGGTGGTGCGTATATAACGCCGTAACCTTTTCCCATATCCCATATACATATATTTACATATATACGCGTATATAACTCCATCTGGTCATGGGTGAATGTGCATATGTAAATGCATGAAATGCATATGAAATACGTCAATAAAATCTCTCGGTACGTCATAAGGCCATTATGCCTCTGATTAATATCATGAAATAAACTTTACCAACATACGTATTTTCGAGACCCATGAAAGACACCCGTACTACTTCTATGAATAGAGTAATTTATAGAAACTGTGTATTTGCTCGTTTCTTCAGTATAATTTGGACCATGCCAAAAGAAAGAAGGGATAG
>ML386556.1:0-22627 GCA_005239525.1 Nicotiana knightiana | reverse complement strand
GCCATCTGGTCATGGGTCAATGTGCATATGTAAATGCATGAAATGCATATGAAATACGTCAATAAAATCTCTCGGTACGTCATAAGGCCATTATGCCTCTGATTAATATCATGAAATAAACTTTACCAACATACGTATTTTCGAGACCCATGATAGACACCCGTACTACTTCTATGAATAGAGTAATTTATAGAAACTGTGTATTTGCTCGTTTCTTCAGTATAATTTGGACCATGCCAAAAGAAAGAAGGGATAGTCTTAACATACCTGGAGTAGGAACAACTCCGTATAATTATCCCGTTGGGAACCTTCGTGGTTGAGCGAAATTTTCCCTTGCTTGTAAAAATTCACGGACGATTATTGCTTCTTGGAATGAATCACGATTTTTTCTTTGTTTGGAAGGGGGTATGGTTTCTGCTTTTGATTTGAATCAAGACTTTGCTTATGAATTTTTAAGGTTGGACAAAGATTCTGTACCTAGTATGTTTTGGTTTGAAAACCAAAATACAAAATATGGTATCTTGGTTTGCTAAGACTTTAAAGCTTAGTCATTCCAATCATTTAGCCATTTGGAAAAAGTGACTATTAGTCATTTCCAATTTCGTGGCTTCTGCCACGTGGGGTGGGGGTGAGATGTAAATTTTTATCCACGTATTAGTTAACTAGGTAATGTCCTGTTATCCGGTAATTAATTAATTACCCGTATAATTTAAAAATTATCTCAACTTAATTAAATATTACTCTCTTTTAATATACCTTGTATATCTTACTATCATGGTCATGTAGTACTTTGTATGGCACTAGTCCATATATACTAGGTATTTTAGCTCGGGCCGTATTTTATCCCAAAATGCCAAACTTTGACAAAATTCGTTTTCTTAGAGTTGCTCCCCCTTTCACCTTCATGAATTTACTAATCACTTGTGAAATAGCATAATCCTTATATTCCCAAAATAATCTTTTCCTTGGACTGATGTCAATTACCTTACGACAAACTCAATGTAAAATACTGCAGGGTGCAACATCGTCGTAACTTATTACTACGAAGCGTAACATCACCGTAATATAATATTGTCGGGTACAACACTATCGTAACTTAATATTGTAGGACGTAACATCAATCGTAACATATTACTGTAGAGGGTAACACCATCGTAACATATTACCGCAGAGCATAACATCGTCGTAATATAATATTTCAGAACGTAATATTGACGTAATATTGCGGGGCGTAACAATTCGTCTGTAACATTTGGCTTCTTGATACACTTTTTAACTCCAAAGAAGTAAAGAAGGAAGCTATAAAATGGACGGGAGGAATCTTTTAATCACGTCGAAGCAGAGAGGCAAAGGGAATAGAAATTAAACCAAAGGTTCTATGCATTAAGAGATGTTGGTCCGTATGTGACCAAGATGGGCAAGGCATCACTGCTTGGAGATGCAATTTCATATATTAAGGAACTGAAGTTGAAGCTTCAAAATACAGAAAAACATATAGATAAGACTTAAGAGTCTAATAGAATATTTAATTCAAATGTTGCCACCTTTTCAAGGTGACTTAAGAGTTATCAATTATCACTTATTTTGCTGCCATGCTTGATACCTTGTTCTTTATCCCAAGACCTTAATTAATCCCCAACTTACTCCTTAATCAACTTATTAATTCCCACTAATTTAATAATTAATCAATTATACGCATAATTAAGAATTATCTCAAATTACTTAAAATACTACTCATTTGTAATACCTTTTTATGTATCATACTGTCATGGTCATATGGTACCTTGTATGGTACTAGACCATAAATATCAGGTATTAACGCTCGACCCGTATTTTATACCAACATGCCAAACTTGGACGAAAATTCATTTACTTTGACTTGCTTCCCCTCTCACCTTCACGAATTTACTCATCACTTTCTTGAAATAGCATAATCCTTATAATCTCCAAATAATCTTTTCCTTGGACTGATGTCAATTACCTTACGACAAATTCAACGTACAATACTACAGGGTGCAACATCATCGTAATTTAATACTGCGAAGCGTAACATCATCGTAATGTAATACTGCAAGGTGTAACATCATCATAATATTGTGGGGCGTAACATTTTCACTTCAATTCTTTTGATTGTTGTCGTTATGTCATTACATTGATTATTAGAATTTCAATTTCCTTGATTGTTTTATGGTTGCCATTGTTGTTGGTTTGGGCATTAAAAGTTGTTTATTTGCCCTTCAAAATTGTTCGCATATTGCACTTCATCCTCTTGTTCATTATAAGAATCATCTTGCTCAAAACCACCATCATCTTGCCCATCGTTCTCCAATCAAGTTTGCACTTGTGGACCATTGGTCCTCCTCTTGTTCACCATCAAATTCACGCCCTCCATAGCATTAACTTGCTTAGGAGCTTGCACTTGATTTAGTTGGTCCTTTGCTAATTGAGTCATGGTAGTGGTCAATTCGGAAATGGCATGCCCATGGTCTTCCAACTCTTTGTGAAGGTTGATCATATTCAGATCACCTTGTGAAACATTGGCCAGGGATTGCAAAGCCGACGACGTTTCCGCCATCTCATCTAAGATCTCACATGCCTCCGCATAAGGCATAGTCACAAAGTTCCCAGGGGCTAGTTGATTTACCATTGGTTAGTTGTGTTAATTCCACGATAAAAGGTTTGTTGAATCATGTTTTCCTTCATTTCGTTTTTGGGTTATTCCTTAACCATTGTTCTATAGCGCTCTCATATCTCGTGTAGTGGTTCATTCTGTTCTTTCTTGAATGCCAAGATTTCATCTTGAATCATAGTCATGTGCCCTAGAGAGAAACTTAGAAATGAACATTTCCGCCAACTCGTTCCGAGTGTGAATTCAATGGTTTGGCAATTGTTCAAACCAATCTACAGCTTTCCCCCGTAGAGAGAAGGGAAAAAACATTAGCCTCAATGCATCCTCGAAAACATTAGCTTGCTTGCTCCCACAACATATATCCACAAAGCCTTCAAATGTTTATAAGCATTTTGAGTTGGAGCTCCGGTAAAGATACCTCGTTGCTCAAGAAAAGTGAGCATCACATTGGTGATTTGGATATTGCCCGCCCTAATATAGGGAGGGGCTATTGCACTAGCATAACCTAGTCGAATTTGACCCCTGATATGGGTAGGCAATGTGGTGCCACTCGTGAAGTGAGTTAATGCAGTCAATTCATGGCTAAGCTTGGACTAAGAGTCAGTAGGATAGTTGGCTTCTCTATATACATGTGAGTAATGAATATCATCATATTGAAGACACATGTTTCTCAGCTTTTGCAGATTCATTTTTAAGGCCCGAGGAGGATCAGAGTTGGTTGTCAGCTAATTTATCAAAAGAGCTGAATCTATTTTAAGTTAAATTTTTTTGTACCTATTGGCAATGCACCACTGGATACCAACATCTGTTTCTGCAAGGTTTTTGGTACCCTCACCCAAAGGACATGCAATTGATTGAAGAAAATCCCCTAGGTGATTTCTAATGATGGCCCCACTACCTATCTTACCTGGATTAGTCAGTGCACTACCATCAGGGTTTACTTTAACAAAATTGACATTTGGTTTAGTATAAACAACCTGTTGAGTAGTAGTGCAATTCTTGATATACTCAATGATATAATAAATAACCATCCATCTTTGAGGCCATTTGATAGCAGGGTAAGTTGCATGAAGCAGCATGTGAATGTTAGAGTTAATGGAATAAAGGACTCTAGTTATAGAAGAATTCTTTACTCCATACTTTGTAGAGCATCTATTCCTCTACAAATTCCACCAAATATTGATACGAACTGTGTCCAATATTAAATTTTGAACCTCATTTTTCTTTTTTGTAACCACAAGTTCATGAGAAGCAGTCTTAGTGTCATATTTTCAATTTTGATACCAGCTGGCCCTCCATATTTCTTTAGCCAAATGTTGTAAAGTTGCCTCTACTAAAAATATGATCAACTATTTTATCTACAAGTCTGATACAACATGCATATCAGGTAACAGTGGGGTTACCAAATGATATTACCATGTCATTTGTTGGCAACTTGTTTGTGAGGTCCCTCCACAAGCAAAAAGACCACGTGAATGGGATCCTTTTGTGTGAGATCATTTCTTCGTGTTCTTATTCCTTATCACTTCCCAGGAAGAAGCACATGTGAATTGCCCCGTCAATGTGGGTGTCCAAATGGGTTGATTTGGGACTGTGGCATATAATGGATGGAAGTTTGCATGATTAGATAAATCATATAAGCTGGAGCAGATCTGTTCAAATTTTGAAGTTTCTAGTATCCATTTTCCCAGAAATGAGCAATTGTAACTTTACCTGTTCTACCCCCATCACTTCTTCAATTAGCAAGTGCACCTATACACAATCAATTATCCCATCAAAAGGTACAATTTCCAGAGTGAAACATCCATTGAATATATTTCTCTGCTTCTTTTTTGCTGGACATCATCTTCTTCCAAGCTTGTGATTGTCTTGTGTCTCATTTCTTTGATATTGGGTGTGATCTTTGACAGTATTTAGGTCTAAGAAAATTTCTCTAGAGAGAGTTCTTAGTTCTAAATATCCACCATTGTTTGAATCTCATTGATTGACAGACATATTCCATTGTTCTAAAACCAATTCCTCTTTCAATCATAGGAAATGATAGCTTATGCCAAGATGACCAGTGATATTTATTACTGTCTTTTTCAATTTTCTTCAAGACAGTCTTGGGAGTGGAGAGTGCTGAAAGAAGATGAAGGAGCATATACTGTGGTACATGTTTCATCAATGTAGCTTTTACTCCATATGAGAGTACTCTACTTTTCCATCCTTTGATCCTACCTACTAATTTGTCCTCAATGGAATTGAAGTACCCAATTCTCATTCTACTAGTGTAGAGAGGACAACCTAGATAGCTGATTGGATATTCTTTCATGCTAAAACTTGTTCTTTGCTGGATTCTTCTGATAGTAGAGTGAAAGCCGATGGATAGGTCATGAAGTGACTCTTTCGTTTATTGATCTGTTGACCAGATGTTTTCTCATATTTATTGAGGATCTGCATTATTTTCTTTAAAGAACACCCGCTTCTAGATCCGAAGGTGATGATATAATCGGCAAAGCGCAAATGATTGATCTGTGGTCCTCCCTTCTCCATATAGAAGCCATTGAAAACTAATCATGGGACAGGTTGTTGAGCATTCTGGATAGTAGTTCAGCTCTAATGATAAACAAATAGGGAGCCAGTGGCTCACCTTATTTCAGCGCCCTAGTAGAGTGAAAGAATCCACATCTAGTACCATTTATGATGATAGAGTGCCAGTTGTTTGACATAGTTCTCCATACCATGTCAATGGTCATCTCATTAAAACCCATCCTTCTCAGCATTATGAATTTAAATCCCCAGGAAACACTATCATAAGCTTTGGTCATGTCAAGTTTGATGACCACATTAGAGCCAATGTTAGGTTTTTTAGTTCCTTGAACAATTTCCTGTGCCAATATTATGTTTTCTGCTATGCTTCTTCCTTTCACAAAGCCAAACTAATTTGCAAAAATTATTCTGAGAAGGATATGAGTTAGTCTAGAACTAATAAATTTGTATATGATCTTGTTCAGGAAGTTGGTGAGGCTAATTGGTCATGAACTTTGGCATAGTAGCGCCTCCAAAGAATTTCGGAACCACATTCAGTAAGTCAGCTTTGATAATGTGGCACCATGGTTGGAAGAACTTTCCATTCATTCCATCAGGTCATGCAGCACTTGATGGGACTTATTGAAAATACCATTTCTTTGAGTTTTTCCAAGGTGGGATCTTTAGTAAGGAACTCATTGTCCTCTAATATGATCAAGGACGAGATAGACTACGGGTCTTTTCTGATAGAACCTCCTATTTTAGGGAAGATGTTCTGAAAATATGTGCATATTGCTTCACCAATAACCTCATCCCTCTGAACCCATTCCCCTTCATCATCTTTAATTATTTTTATGAACAACTTCCTTCTTCTGCCTCTAATCAGGCTGTAAAAATATCTGGAATTGTCATCCCCTTGTTTAAGACATTGTAGCTGTCTTTTTTGCTTTAGGATGGACTCTTCTAGCTTCATATATATCATATCATTAGCTTGAAGTTCGTGAAAGTTCTGTTGTCATTTCCATTATTGGTTCGAGCCCAGACCATCTTAGCTTGCGTCAACTTGTGTTCATATGTATAAACTTGATAAGAGAAAATAAAATAACTAAATTGCGCTTTCAACAAAGGACTTGGTTTTTACTTCTAATTTATCGCTAACAATTATAAACTAATGAGAAGAAACTAGAAAGCGAGTGATTGTTTTTGTTGGTTTTACCAATTGGTTAAAAAGCCAGGGGGTGTGACCTTCATCTATGTGTTTTCTTAATGAGTTAAGTACGCTAAGACTCGTTTTATTGATCGGGGTGTACTATAGCTCTCAACTCTAAGTTACTCACTCAATACCTCTCCGTCATAGAGAGATTTTGCCCAATTTGTCATTCTCAAGCCAAAATAGGTATCAAGCTAAATAGTTGATATGAGCTCAAGTCGGGTTTTCTCTATCTCTAGTTCAAACCCTTTAATTAAGCTAATCAAATCCTCAACTGGCACAATTTCTTGTTAGCCAAGCTTTCATAGACTAGGTACCTCTTTCACAAGTAAAGCCCAAGACAAAAGGCATGAATCAATGTGTGCAACCATTAATTCTGAAATTAAAGCATAAACAAGGTGAAATAATCAACACCCAAACATAAACAAACATTAAATTATATACCTATAGTTTTCACACTCTAAGGTTGGGTCTCAACCCTAGTAAGAATCTAGCTACTCATAGTAAAAAATGAAGAAAACAAAGAAGAAATACTAATTAAACTCATAATGTAAGATTAAAATGGTAAGCTATGATATTTAAATCCCAAAAATATCACAAATTTCCTAAAATGGAAAACTACAACGGCTATAACTGCTTGAACTTCAAAACTTGACATAAAAATGTGATTTATGTCTATTTATAGTGGCCTAAATTTCGCTGACAAAAATGCCTACCGCGAGGTTTTGGGCCGCACAATTCTACACATTGTTTGGTCTTGCAGGTATTTGGATTCTGCAGCCTTACAATTTGGTCTGTGGCTGCAAGTCAGTTTCTGCGGGCGCATAATTCTTATGCAATCCACACTTCAGGCAAGGCTTCAAGTCTTGGTCATTTGCACCATCTCTGAACATTTGAATTCTTGTCAGCGGGGACCCTATGCTGCGGCCACACAATTCATGTGCATTTCCGCACTTCTACTCAAATTCTGTTGGGCTTCTTCACCAATTCTGCTGCTGCCGAAGGAAATCTGCGGTCCACACTTTCTTCTGCGGGCCACACTTCTTGTATGGTGCACCCATTTTTGCCTTGTGAGTCCTAACACTTATTTTTGAGTCGGATTTATACATGAGAGCATAAATTTTCAATATTCCTGCAATTTTCACACTTTCATTAGTGTTGGGAACATAAATCAATACTTTCGGACTAAAATAAAAGTAAAAAAGATGCTAATAAGTGGTCAAAATCCACACTTATCACTGACTGAGGACATGACCATAGATAGAAAGATGTGGAGGTTGAGAATAAAGGTAGAGGGTTAGGTAGTCGTGTGTTGTCCTTGTTTGTCATAGTAGCTTTGTTACATCTCTTAGTGTCCTTCGGGTACTTCTGCTTATCCCTAGATTGCTGATAGTACTTATTGCAGCCTTGTTTCGATTTTCTGTTTGAATTAGTTAGTGTTAGTTTTCTATTTTTGCTTCGGTTGTCAGATTGATTTGCTTGTTATTTCCTCGTCCCTTTTCCTCCCTGAGTCGAGGGTCTTTCGAAAACAGTTTTTCTGCCTTTTTAAAGGCAGGGGTAAGGTGT
The DNA here is from genome assembly GCA_005239525.1 of Nicotiana knightiana. NCBI lineage: Eukaryota > Viridiplantae > Streptophyta > Magnoliopsida > Solanales > Solanaceae > Nicotiana > Nicotiana knightiana. The sequence continues at coordinate 14,711 of ML386556.1, read as the reverse complement.
GCGTACACTCTACCCTCCCCATACCCTATTTGTGGGACTACACTGGGATTGTTGTTGTTGTTGTTGTTGTTGTTGTTGTTATTGTTATAGAACTAAGATATGAAGACCTCTCACAAGTAAAAATATAAATTTTGGCTATCTATTATCCAAAAAAAATGTTCAAACAAAATTGACTCTCAGGATGTTCCATTAAATAATATGCAATACTAAGGCTCATTATTTGACTTATTCTCAATTTTTATATTCCTTCATATGAATAGAACTATTTATCATTCATTTTGTTATAAAATTATGAGGGCCAAGAAATCTAATTAGGGAATGCAACACATGATTTATCTAAGACCTGTTGGGCGAGCCCTGAACATTGAGTGTTAGGCATATTCAAGTACATAGTCTGGTGTTTAGGCATAAGCCTCATGGAACAAGCTTGAATATGAGCCTTAGCACGTTTTGACGGTGTCATGCCCAGGAGCGAGCCCCGAGCGAGTCCCAGGAAACCTTTTAAAATAGAGATTTATACCTATTATACATTATGTGTAATTAAATATTGAACAAATATCTTTTGTTGTTAAGGAAATGTGTATTTTACACCATTGAATCTATTATCAAATAAGCCGAATATTATGTAGGTGGTTTAAATTATACCTATTATACATCATGTTGTATACGGTCAAAATCGGAGAGCCCGATTTCGAGGTCTTAATCGAACACCGAGCTCGAGTTCGGGAAACTCGAAGTAGGGATCAGGTCTGGCTGAAACATGCACACCTCGGGGGACTGAATCAGAGGCCTGGCACGTTCTACCTAGAGGTAGTTCCATTTCTATGATACTCAACAAAGAGCGGGAACCTCTCAACACAAAGATCAAGGCATAAATTTTGGAAAAGATTTGTACAAATTAGTACAAATCCTTACTAGGTTGTTATACAACTGTACCAATAGAACCCTTTACCCTAAATAGAAATGTATCATATTAGGATTTTCCCCTCCTACATAAAGGGGACCCCAATTATTTGTAAAGATCATCTCACTACTGGCAAAAGAATATTCTATCTTACTTTATTTTGTTACTGTGCTCCTGAATTGTTCCTCAATTTTATTGCTCTCACTTTATTGTTCTTACTTTATTGATCCTAAATACCTAGAGGTCTCCGAGGATATCGAGCTCGAGGTCCCTATTGCACTAGAAACACTAGTTCGATTCATCGATTCTCCTCACTTATACTTAATATTGCTTGTTCATTCACTAGTACTGGAATATATCACGTATCTTTAAAACCACAAATCAATTTTTATTGTTACTCGTATTTTTTGAGGTAAACAGTTTGGCGCCCACCGTGGGGATAAATATAATAGTGATTATTTCAGTGCTAATTTTCTGATAACACATGTTATTCTTCACACTTTTTCTTGTCAAGATTCTTTGATTTCAGGCTAGAATATGTAACTCAGCAAACGCACCAATATATGTTAACAACGACCTCGGATTCCATGGAAAAAATAATGCAACATCTTCAGGGACTGGTGTACCACCGCTCAACCTTGGGGTAGCGCCAGTACCTAACCCAGTCGATGTTGGTTCACACATTGCTTTGAACGTCGACTTGGGCACTGATGTTGAAGGCAGTGTACGCGGAGAGGACTATCCCGATTCCCAAAGGACACATGCTCTAGGAGAAAGAGAAGTCAGTCTACAAGTGATTTTTGAAATGTTACAAGCACAACAGGTTGCTATCACTCAGTTGCAAAGTCACCAAAAGACTCCGAGCGTGGCAGGACCAGAAGTTACTCACCGTGCAGAACCAGCCCCTGCGAGTTCGAGCAACAATGGGTCGGCAGCTGACCCTACCATCGTGCAGAACCATGTTGCATTCATGGTTGGGGAGTGGGTCTTACTCTGGGTTTCACCTATGAAGGGCGTTATAAGGTTCGGAAAGAAAGGCAAGCTGATCCCAAGGATTATTGGTCCCTTTGAGGTGTTGCGACATGTTGGGGGGGGGGGGGGGGGGTGCTTATGAGCTCACCTTGCCTCCCTGTCGTGCAGGGGTTCATCCAGTATTCCATGTTTCTATCCTCTAGAAGTATAACGGTGATCCGTCTCATGTGTTGGATTTTTTCTCAGTCCAGTTGGACAAAGATCTATCTTATGTTGAGGAGCTAGTGGATATTTTGGACAAGCAGGTCCGAAAGTTGAGGTCAAAGAACATTGCTTCCGTGAAGGTTCAGTGGAGGGGTCAATCGGTCGAGGAGGCGACTTGGGAGACCGATCATGATATGCACAACCGCTATTCGCACATTTTCACCACTTCAGGTATGTCTCTATACTTGTTCAAGGACGAACGATTGTTTTAAGAAGGGGAGGATGTAACGACCCGACCAGTCGTTTTGAGAGTTATAGCCCTGATCCCTTGTTTACTGCTTTCCTCGTATCTTTTTTTGCCTATGTGTCTTGTCGGGAGGTTGTTGTTATGGTTTCGGAGTGTTTTGAGACACTTAGTCCCTAAACGGAAGCTTAAATTTTAGGATTTTGACTGTAGTCGGAACTTTGTGAAGAAAACTCCAGAATGGAGTTTTGTCAGTTCTGTTAGCTCCATTGGGTGATTTTGGACATGGGGACGTGTCTGGATTGTGTTTTGGAGGTCTGTAGCTTATTTAGGATTGAAATGGAGAAAGTCAAATTTTTGGAGATTTTGACCGGTAGTGGACTTTTTGATTCGGGATTGGATTGCGATTCCAGAAGTTGGAGTAGGTCCGTAATGTTGAATATGACTAGCGTGCAAACTTTGGGGTCAATCAGACGTGATTTGGTAGGTTTCAGCATCGGTTGTAGAAATTGGAAGTGGAGCTAAGCACAACAATTCATCTTTAATTCGATCTCCCCGCACATTTACTTTTGAGACTACGAGGCGATACCTCGGGAGTTCTCCCTGCACATTTACTTTTGAGACTACGAGGCAGTACCTCGGGAGTTCTCCCTGCATATTTATTTTGAGATTACGAGACGGTATCTCAGGAGATTCCCCCGCTGCTTACCCTGTGTGTTGTACTATTATTTGATGTGTTTCTTTTTGTTACATTTTATCCTATTATTGTATTGTATATTTTCCTGCCTTATTTATTATTTACCATCGGGCCTGACCTAACCTCGTCACTACTCGACCGAGGTTAGGTTTGGCACTTACTGGGTACCATTGTGGTGTACTCATGCTACTCTTCTGCACATGTTTTCGTGTGCAGATCCAGGTACATCATTCCACCCTCGCTATTAGTTGTGAATCTGTTGTGGTTCTTGGAGACTTCAAGGTACATCTGCCGCGTCCGCAGACCTAGGATAACATAGATAAACTACCCAAGGCAGGGTCGACACTTCCCAAAACCCAGATGTCACAAGCATCTAAAGAGATTATGAGAAATATCTGAATACACTATCTATCCGAATAAAGAACATAGACATAAGAGAAAAGTATGGAAGGGGACTCCATCTGCTGTGAATCGATCAAGTAGAGGAACTCACCACGAAGTCTCCACAAAAGCTCCTAGTGACCTAGATGAATTCCACTTACACCAGCCTCAGAACATGCACAATATGTGCAGAAGTATAATATCAGTACAAAATAGAGTACCCAGTGAGTATCAAGTCTAGCCTCGAAGAAGTAGTAGCGAGGGGTCGACTCCGACACTAACTAACATTCAATAAACATATGAGAGAATAATCCAAAAGGAAACTAGACATGATTACATCAATAAGTATAAAATCTCAAAATACATCTCATACGAAATTTAAGCATGTTTTTTCATTAACAGAAATTAAATAAGATATCTGCATCCCAATCTCCGAAGTAAACATGATACCAGTCAAAAATACATTCATTAATTCATAGAATGAGTCTAATCAAATATACATATATATGCTCAGTATCCCTTTCTCAATAACCCACAACACAAATCTATGTGCCTGACACAAGCGACATGTCCAACAAGAACCAAAAGAATCAATGATGCCTATGCTCACAGGGCCTAAGGTAACATAGGTAATCACCTAACTCCGAAGGGACGGATCCATAATCCAAGCGGCGAGCATTTTTTTATTTAATGATGATCAATCAGTCATTTCGGCGCGCAACCTGATCCATATCATAACATCGTCAACCCAATAATCAATACAAATATCCGCTCAAATTTTTGTAGTGCCAAAATCCTCAACTTTCCTCAATAACCAATTTTTCACTCATGCATATGTGAAAGGAAAATAAAATAATAGAAGGGCACAAGACATGATAATAAGAATGCAGAGGCAAATCATGTAACTCAATATATTACAATGGTTCAATAAGCTATTTAACATGTTGTAGCTTAATCACATTATTATCATAGAGCAAATAAGGGAAGTATATGACTTTGAATATATAATAAAGTTTGTCAGGGCAAAGTAACTCTCATGTCAAATCAACAAGTCATAAGCCTAGACATGCTCCTATATCACGATTATAAATTATCACGTAGTCATAGAATCAATTTAAATATGGATAACAACTTCACATAATTCAATAAAATTCACAACTCAAGTCAACAAAATTGAATATGATAAAACCTACCTACGGATATACGTTAGTCACCTCTCATATACGTGGCTCCTGAATTATCAATCAAGTAGCAATCATGACACCTATGGGGAAAATTTCCTCTTTCAAGGATAGACAAGAGACTTACCTCCGTCTTCCAACCTCAAATCAAGCAAAAATCTCCTAGCCGTCCAAATTAAACACCAAATGACCCAAATCTAATAAAAAATAACTCAATATATAGGAAAAAACCTCAAAAAATAAAGCTTTTTATCTTTACACAAATACCCAAAAGCCAACAAAAATTCAACCCGAGCTCATACGGTTAAACTCGGTTCAAGGGGTATATCTCGACTATCAATAACTCCACGAGTCCAAATAAGTGAATAGATTCTAAAATCGTGTCCAAATCGACCTTCAAATACCAAATTATACCCTATTAAGTTGTGGAGAAAACCCCCAAATTTTTCTTTAGAAATTCAAATTTTAGGTATAAAGTCAAATCCACGTAGAAAATACTTACCCTAAAAGTAGTGATGCAAATCTCCTTAATAATAGCCTCTAACCGAGCTCAAAAACTCAAAATAATAAAAAATAAACTAACCCTTTGAAAGATATGAAATTTCTAGGGATTCTGCTTTTGTAGACAAAATGACACTTCTGCGACCCATCTCTCACATCTACGATCTTCACTTATAGAGCCATCCATCGCATTTGTGGAGAAAATGTCATTTTTGTGGCTCCGCAAGCGCAAAAATAAAATACGCTTCTGCGCTCCCTCTTGAGCCAGCCAAATCTCGCATCTATACAATAGATAATGTTTTTGCAAAGTCGCATGTTCAACCTAAACCTCACTTATGCACCCTCGCACCTGCACAAAAGTATAACAGGTGCGACATACAAACACTAGAACTGCCAACCTCACCAAAATGATCTGGAACCCATCTGAAGCACACGTGATCCCCTTGAGACCTCATCTAATTACACCAACAAATCCCAATACCTTATCCAAACCTTTCCAAATTCTCAAAATACCATGACAAATATCAAAATCATGAATCGACGATCAAAACACATGTTAAGCTTCTCTTAAGTTCATAAACCTCCAAACATTAAACAAAGCATCAAATTCAATCCTACTCAATTTGGATTACATCCAAGATTTACATACAATTCGGATTGAGTTTCGGGTGATCCGAAAGCATTTCGGCGCTTAATGTTGAAAGATGGTTCGTTGAAGGTTTTCGAGTTCTTTAAATTTGGTTTGGAGTAGACTTTAGTGTTATCGACGTTCGTTTGGAATTCCGACCCTATGAGTAGGTATGTCGTCTCATTTTATAATTGTGTGCAAAATTTGAGGTCTATCTGAGTTGTTTTGATATGATTCGGCATTAGTTTTGGAAGTCAGATGTTCACAGTTTCGATAGGCTTGAATTGGGTTTCGATTCGTAGAGTTGATGTTGTTAAATGTGATTTGTAGCCTCAAGCAGGTTCGCTATGTATTTTGGAACTTGTTGGTATATTCGGATGGGGTTCGGAGGACCCGAGTGAGAATCAAATCATTTTTGAACTTGGTTGTTTTGCCTTAAATTGCTATTGTTCTGGTGTTTTTGCACCTGTGCAAGGTTTGGCCGCAGGAGCATGCAGCTCATCGTAGAATATGAGGTGGCCAGCCCAGGCCTGGGTTCGCAGGTGCGGACGCCATGGCGTAGATGCGCATCCGCAGGCGCGAGATTTCTTCCGCGGAAGTGAAAGTGTGAGGGGCTTGTGTGGGATCGCATGTGCGATCCATTTTCCGCAGAAGCGGGCTCGCACAAGTGAGCAATGGTCTACAGAAGTAAAGGGTATTGGCCTAGGTGAGGATCACACCTGCGATGGATTTTTTTGTAGGTGCGAAGTCGCAGGTGCGACTGTTTGGCCGCAGAAGAGAATATTGCTGGCAGTGGAGGGAATTTAATTCGGGACATAGCCCCTTTTCAATAAACCTTAACTTGGTGTTGGGAGATTTTGAGAGCACTTTTGTGGGGGATTCTTATCAGCATCACAAAGTAAGTAAATTCTATCCATTTTTAAGTTAAATACGCGAATTATAGGTAGATTAAACATGAAAAATTAGTGAAACTTGTGGGATTTTTTGAAGAACCTAGGGTTTGAGTGAAATTGAGATTTGATCATGGATTTGATTGTGAAAATTTATATATTTGTGTTCGTGAGGTTATGGGTATATTATTTATAAAAATTTCTAGAATTTGGGCATGTGGGCCGAGGATGAATTTGAGAAACCTTCCAAATTGGGTTGGGTAATCACTCTAATAGTTAGATTATAAACTTTTGAGCGATTATTGATTAGTTTTTACATCCTTTGGCTAATTTCGGATTGTTCGGCACCAACTAGAGGCTATTACAGTAATTTGTGGACTGAAAAGTGGACTTGGAGACGAGGTAAGTTTCTTGCCTAACATTGTAAGAGAGAATTAACCCTATAGCTATTTATATTGGTATTTGCTACTAATTGTGGGTGCTACATACGCACGAAGTGACGAAATTCCGTGCGTAGCTAAAATTCATGTTATATCCGAGTAGACATAGGCCTTTATTATGCTATTATTGAACTATTTTGTCACGACCCCAAAACTCAGACCGGCCGTGATGGCGCCTATCGTGGAACTAGGCTAGCCAATATACCACATGTTTACAATTTCTTTCAAAATCCCAATCCAATTTCAAGAATTTCATAAAATATATAGAGTTTACTAAATAAGTAGGCCAATAAACAGTGCCACCAACCCCAAAACCCGGAGCCAATATGTCATGAGCATCTAAGGAAAATAAGCCAAAGGTATACTATTATAATACAAAAACTCCGAATAAATAGCTGATACAACAAGAAGGGAAAACAGAGATGTTGCGGACGCTGAACAGCTACCTCTATATCCCGCAATCCGGCTCCGCACGGACTAAATAGCTAAAGCTCGGTATCTGCACCTAAATCTGCACACAGGGGTGCAGGGAGTAATGTGAGTATGCCAACTCAGTAGTAATGAAAATAAATCAAGTCTAAGTGGCAAGAAATCACACAAAAATCAATGTCATCAATTCACAATATGCACAACCTTTCTTTCCAACAGTATAAACATAGATATATGAAATCATCATGCCTTAAAACAAAATTCAGAAAAGTCCTTTGAAGAATGCATATTTTTAACAACTTCAAACCGAAAGATTTAGTATGAAAATAAAATGAATCATATAGAGGCCCCTCGGGTAAAACATATTTCATAAGTCCAGAGTGAAAGTAGTAAAAATCATAGGTATCCCCTTGGGCAAAACATGTATCATAATCAGCCCCTCAGGCATACCTCACAGTCACTCATAATCAGTCACTCAGCACCTCACAGTCACTCATGCCTCCCAATCACTCGGCATTCGGCACTCTGTGCGCTCACTTGAGGTGTGTGCAGACTCCGAAGGGGATCCTTCAGCCCAAGCGCTAATATCAAGCCACCTTGTGGCGTATCATATCCTCACAATCAGGCCCTCGGCCTCACTCAACAGAACCACTCAAAAAGCACCTCGGGCGAATCAGTAAAACAGGCTACTTGACCCAAAACATCATTTTTAAATCTCAAAATAGTGTAAATCAGGCTGAGTTTCGAAAACAGTAAGCACAATGTAGCTGAGTGAAATCATCAACAAATAGTGAGGAAAACAGCAGTAAAAAGACCCCAAGGCGTCTAAACAGATCGGCACGAGGCCCCAAACATGGCTTATAGCCCAAATATTTCAACAATCTTTAGAACATAATTTAACCTAAGGTTTTGAGTAAAATATGAAACTTATTAGTTGCCACGGAGTGGACCTAGTCCAATTCAAAAGTCAGTGTGCGCCACATACTCGTCATCCGACATGTGCGCCATTCTAATATCGGTGAGAAATATGTAGTCCGGGGTTTGATAATCTCAGGACAAGATTTATAACCATTACTTACCTCTACCGGGCCACAACACTAGTCCGCTACACCCTTGCCCCTCAAATTGGCTCCCGATTGCTCTCAATCTAGCCAAAACCAGTTTAATATCATTAATATATGCCAAAGGAACACAACCCAATCGAAAACTATCAAATTATACAAGAATCTCGAAATTCGGCCAAACCCGAGCCCCGGTCCCACGTCTCAGAATTCGATAAATTTTACACCACTAGAAACCTCGTCCTCCCACGATTCTACACATACCAAAAACATCTAAATCGGACCACAATTGCCTACCCAAATTGCCAAAAGAATTTTCCAATCCTCCACCCATTCTTCTCATCCTTTACCTACTTTAATCCTTCAATTTACAAGCATAATCCGAACAAAATAGCATAGAAACGATTTAAATAACCTGGGAACTTACCTTCACTAAAAAATCACGAATTCCCTCTTCAATTTGCCTTCACAAGAGCTCCAACGACATGCAAAAATGGAGGAATTAATAAAATTTCACGGCGGCCCTTTTTTATACTGTTCTGCCAGCATTTCTGCACCTGCGGACACTTAGTCGCACCTGCGGACCCACACCTACGGTCCCAGGTACGCACCTGCGCAATCCAACTAACGGACCAATTCTCTCACCTGCGGCCAATACTCCGCACCTGCGGCTTCGCAGGTGCGGCCATCTCTTCGCACCTCCAAAATTCCCCTGCCTAGCCTCCTTTCGCACCTGCGGCTACCCATCCATAGGTGCAGCCAACACCAGAAACTCACACAAGCAGATATTTGCTGCAAATTTCCAAGTTCAATACCCCGCCAACCATCCAAAATCAATCTCGAGCCCCTCGGGGCCCCAACCAAACATACCAACACACCCCATAGCATTATTCAAACTTAGTCGAGCCTTCGAAACGCCAAAAACAACATGAAAACACAAAAATTACAACAAATTCAAGCCTACGAACTTTGAAACTTCAAAATTTTGCCAACAACGCCGAAACCAACCAAAACACCTCCGATTGACCTGAAATTTTGCACAGATACCCAAAATAACATTACGGACCTGCTCCAATTTTCGGAACTCCATTCCGACCTCGATAGCCTATTTTTCACTGCCGACCGGAAATCGCCAAAAACTAACTTTCGCCAATTCAAGCCTAATTCTACACCGGATATCAAAACTCCATTCCGAACACACTCCTAAGTCCCAAATCACCTAAAAAGGCTATTCGAGCCATAAAATCTACATTCCGAGGTCGTTCACCAATAAGTCAATTCTCAGTTGACTTTTTCAACTATTAGGCTACTTTAAGAGATTAAATGCCTCAATTTTCACCACAACCACTCCGGACCCAAACCAACTGACCCAACACAACAAAAACAGGCTAGCAATATATGAAAAAAGCAGAAATGGGGGAAACGGGTTAAATCTCATGGAACGACCGGTCGGGTCGTTACATCCTCCCCCTCTTAAACAAAAGTTCATCCTCGAACGGGTCTAGAAACATACCTGGAGCCTCAAATAAGTGAGCATATATGTCCCGCATCTCCCGCTCGGTCTCCCAGGTGGCATCCTCCACCGGCTGCCCTCTCCACTGAACCTTCACTAAAACTATATCCTTAGACCTCAGCTTCCTGACCTGTCGACCCAAAATAGCCAATGGCTCTACCTCATATGACATATCACCCTCGAGCTGAACCGTGCTGAAGTCCAAAACATGAGACGGGTCACCAACATACTTCCGGAGCATCGAAGCATGGAATACCGGATGAATACTCGATAAATTGGGAGGCATAGCAAGCCTATAAGACACCTCCCCAACCCTCTGAAGCACCTCAAATGGCCCAATGAACCTGGGACTCAGCTTCCCCCTCTTCCCGAGTCTCATAACACCCTTCATGGGCGACACCTTCAGCAACACCTTATCCGCAACCATGAAAGACACATCTCGGACCTTTTGGTCCGCATAACTCTTCTGCCTAGACTGCGTCGTGCGAAGCCGCTCCTGAATCAACTTTTCATTACCCAACGCATCCTGAACCAAGTCTGTGCCCAATAGCCTAGCCTCGTCCGGCTCAAATTAACCAACCGGAGATCTGTACCTCCTACCATATAAAGCCTCATACGGAGCCATCTGGATACTCGACTGATAGCCATTATTAAATGCAAACTCCGCTAGTGGCAGAAACTGGTCCCATGAACCACCAACGTCAATCACACAAGCATGCAACATATCCTCCAAAATCTGAATGGTACGCTCCGACTGCCCGTCGGTCTGAGGATGAAACGCTGTGCTCATATCGACCTGAGTACCCAACTCTCTCTGCACGGCTCTCCAAAACTGAGATGTGAACTGAGTATCTCTGTCGAAAATGATAGAAACTTGAACCCCAATAGGAATGAAGTGCGCGGACTTGGTCAGCCGATCCACAATAACTCATATAGAATCAAACCTCCTCGAAGTCCGTGGGAGCCAAACTACAAAGTCCATGGTGATCCGCTCCCACTTCCACTCTGGAATATCAAATCTCTGAAGCAATCTACCTGGTCTCTGGTGCTCAGACATGACCTGCTGACAGTTGAGACACCGAGCCACAAACCCAACAATATCTTTCTTCCTCCGCCTCCACCAATAATGTTGCCTCAAATCCTGATCCATCTTTGCGGCACCCGGATGGATGGAATACCGCGAATTATGGGCCTCAACTAGAATCAAATCTCTAAGACCATCTACATTTGGCACGCAAATCCGGCCCAGCATCCTCATGGCCTCATCATCACCAATAACCACATCCCTGGCATCACCGCGACGGACCCTGTCTTGAATAACAAGCAAATTTTGATCATCATACTGGCATGCTCTAATCTGATCATAAAGAGAAGACCTGGAGGCTACACAAGCCAACACCCGCGGGGGCTCTAATAGATCCAATCTCACGATACGACCCGCTAAGGCCTGAACATCAAGGGATAATGGCCGCTCTGCTATTGGAAGGTAGGATAGACTCCCCAAACTCTCTACTCTACGACTCGGGGCATCAGCCACTGCATTGGCTTTCCCCGGATGATATAAGATAGTGAGGTCATAATCCTTGAGAAGCTCCAACCACCTCCTCTGACGCAAATTCAAGTCCTTCTGCCTCAGCAGATACTGCAAACTACGATGATCAGTGAAAATCTCACACTACACTCCATACAAATAATGCCGCCAAATCTTCAAGGCATGAACAATAGCAGCTAACTCAAGATCGTGCAATGGATAATTCTTTTCGTGCATATTTAACTGTCTCGATGCGTAGGAAATCACCCTACCGTCATGCATCAATACTGCTCCCAAACCAACTCTAGAAGAATCACAATAGACTGTGTAAGAACCCGAACCAGTAGGCAAAACTAGTACTGGAGCTGTGGTCAATGCTGACTTGAGCTTCTGAAAGCTCTCCTCACACTCATTAGACCATCTGAATGGAGCACCCTTCTAAGTCAATCTGGTCAAAGGCGAAGCAATAGAAGAGAATCCCTCCATAAAACGACGGTAATATCCCGCCAAACCAAGGAAACTCCTAATCTCGGTAGCTTAGGATGGTCTAGGCCAACTCTGCACTGCCTCTATCTTTCTCGGATCAACCTGAATACCCTCACTAGAAACCACGTGCCCCAAGAAAGCTACCGAACCAAGCCAAAACTCACACTTGGAAAATTTTGCGTAAAGCTTTTCCTCCATCAACCTCTGTAACACAACTCTCAAATGCTGAGTATGCTCTTCCTGGCTACGAGAATAAACCAGGATGTCATCAATGAACACAATGACGAAAGAATCAAGATAAGGCTGAACACGTTGTTCATCAATTGCATGAACACAGCTGGGGGATTGGTCAGAACTCATAATGACCATATCATGTCCTGAAAGCAGTCTTCAGAATGTCAGAATCCCGAATCTTCAACTGATGATACCCAGATCTCAAGTCAATCTTGAAAAACACTCTAGATCCCTGAAGATAGTCAAACAAATTATCAATGCAGGGCAAGGGATACCGGTACTTCATCGTAACCCTGTTCAGCTGCCGATAATCAATACACATACGCATGGACCCATCCTTTTTCTTCACGAACAACACCGGTGCACCCCAAGGTGACACACTAGGCCGAATGAACCCCTTATCTAGGAGTTCCTGAAGCTGCTCCTTCAATTCCTTTAGCTCCGCTGGTGCCATACCATAAGGTGGAATAGAAATAGGCTAGGTGCGTGACACCAAGTCAATACCAAAATCAATATCCCTGTCAGGTGGCATGCTTGGCAGGTCTGCAGGAAACACATCCGGAAAGTCACGTACCACAGGGACTGAATCAATAGCGGGAGTCTCACCATTGGCATCCCTCATAAAGGTCAAATAAGATAAAAACCCTTTCTCAACCATGCGCTGAGCCTTCAGGTAGGAAATCACCCTGTTAGGCATATACTCAGAAGAACCTCTCCACTCAACCCTCGGACACCCTTGCATAGCTAAGGTCACGGTCTTAGTGAGACAATCAAGAACAGCATGGCACTGCGATAACCAGTCCATGCCCAATATCACATCAAAATCCACCATGCTGAGTAACAGTAGGTCCACTCGGGTCTCCATACCCCCGATAGATATCATGCACGACCGATACACACGATCCACAAAACCAGTATCGCCCACTGGAGTCGACACATGAACAGAGGTGACTAGAGACTCACGGGGCACATCCAGAAAAAGGGCAAAATATGAAGAAACATAGGAATATGTAGAACCAGGGTCAAATAAAGCTAAGGCACTGCGGTAAAAGGCTGAGACAATACCTGCGATCACGGTATCTGAGGCCATAGCCACTGGCCTAGCTGGGAATGCATACATGCAAGCCTGACCTCCCCTGCTCGACCTCCCTCTCTAGGGCGGCCTCTGGATTACTGACTACCACCCCTAGCTGCCTGGGCGGGTGGTGAAGTAACTGGAGTTGAAGTCGAGGGCTGGCCCTTCTGCTGAGAAAATCCACCGGAATGGTGGGGACACTGCCTCCACACGTACCCAAACTCTCCACACTCAAAGCAACTCCCTGGAGCTGGAGGCGGGGATTGATAGAAACCCCTAGCACCCGAACGACCACTGGACGACTCATGCATAGAAGAACTCTGAACTGGGGGTGCTCGAGCTGCACTTTGAGATAGGAGGGAACCAAATGAATTACGGCCTGACTGAGAACCACGGGGACCCTGCCCCGAAGATGCCCCACTGTATGATGGGCAGCCTGACTGAGGAGGCCTGAATGAACGGCCCCTACCCTGCTGAAACTGCCCCCTGAAGGGAACACCACTAGAACCGATTGACCTGAAATTTTCCACACATACCCAAAATGACATACGGACCTGCTCCAATTTTTGGAACCCCATTCCGACCACGATAGCCTATTTTTCACTGCCGACCAGAAATCGCCAAAAATTAACTTTCGCCAATTCAAGCCTAATTCTACACCGGACATCAAAACTTCATTCTGAACACACTCCTAAGTTCCAAATCACCTAGCGAAACTATCTGAGCCATAAAATCGGCATTCTAAGGTCGTTCACCAATAAGTCAACTCTCAATTGACTTTTTCAACTATTAGGCTACTTTAAGAGACTAAATGCCTCAATTCTCACCACAACCACTCCGGACCCAAATTAACTGACCCAACAAAACAAAAACAGGCTAGAAATATATGAAAAATGCAGAAATGGGGGAAACGGGGTAAATCTCACGGAACGACCGGCCGGGTCGTTACATCCTCCCCCTCTTAAACAAACATTCGTCCTCGAACGGGTCTAGAAACAAACCTAGAGTCTCGAATAAGTGAGGATATATATCCCGCATCTCCTGCACGGTCTTCCAGGTGGCATCCTCCACCGGCTGCCCTCTCCACTGAACCTTCACTGAAACTATATACGTAGACCTCAGCTTCCTGACCTGTCGACCCAAAATAGCCAATGGCTCTACCTCATATGACATATCACCCTCGAGCTGAACCGTGCTGAAGTCCAAAACATGAGACGGGTCACCAACATACTTCCGGAGCATCGAAGCATGGAATACCGGATGAATACTCGATAAATTGGGAGGCATAGCAAGCCTATAAGACACCTCCCCAACCCTCTGAAGCACCTCAAATGGCCCAA
>ML386555.1:0-31019 GCA_005239525.1 Nicotiana knightiana | reverse complement strand
CTCTTACACAAACCCTAAAAACAAACCATGGACCCCTCTCCCAGTGCTGCCAAACGATTCCCATCTGACTACTCTTCCAGTGATAACGACGAAGAGACAAATCCAACATTTGAAGTGCGTATGAAAGATTCATACATCAAGCAAGATTATATGGTAAGTGAGATTTTTTTATAAAATTTTATTTTCAAATACAATCTGCTTTTCGATCCAAAAATACAAACATTGCTTTTGTTTTTCGAAAATAGCTTTGGACAAGAAGCAGAAACTGATTTGGTTGTATTAAAATCTAAAATAATTTTTTTTTCTTTTTGTTTGCAGCATATTCCAAAACGAATATGCAATTACATTCCTGAATCAATGGGCGGCGCTGTTCTTCAATATGGCGGCTGAGAGTTTTTTGTGGGAATTAACATTCGTAAACGACGATGGCTGGAAAAATTTTGTGATGATTAATGATATAAGGCGGAGTTGTTTTGTTAAATTTGAGTTGGTTGAAATTGAAGAACTGTATGTTGTCTTCAAAGTGCAAGTGAAAGGGCAAGGAACTCCAGAAGATCCGGTTGAAATTAACTAGTTTGTAGGTTATGTTTGTTGGAAATCCATATTTATGTTTTTTTTCATGTAACGACCCGACTGGTCGTTTCGAGAATTTAATCTCTGTTCGGTGACGTAAGGTCATGAATAGCTTTACCTTGTGTATACCGACCTGCGTATGGTTGGATTTAGTTACCGGTGTTGACACCCGATTTTGTCCATCCTTCCTCCATATTATTCTAATGAGCTACTATTATATTTAAAAGTCATAATAATATTTATAGCATTTTTTATATATATTATTACAAATACTGCAGCTTTATTATTATTATTATTATTTCTATAAACTTTTACTACATATAAAGCATTTACAATTTGTTTTTAGCTTGTTCAACTATTTATATAAAAAGTATTTTGTTTCCAACTTCTTGTATCTCATTTTTATTTACTAATTATCATTTCTAATTACTTTATTACTATGAGCATTCTAATTTAGTAGTAGCTCAATTATCAACCTGACACATAACTCAATAAAAAAAATCAATAAGCCCAATCCAATTTCTCTAAAGCCTTCTCCAAACTCATTGTAAAAATTGCGCGGGGCAACCTATTTGGTCGTCTCCATTTAATCTATACCTGTTTTTTTAAAAAGTTTTAACGTGTACCCACTTTTTAAATAACTTCAGCTCTCCTTTCCCTCGCTGAGCTGAAGTTCACCAGTTAAGCTGAAGTTCGCCAGTTATAAAGATAAAACTTCAGCATACGGGGCTGAAGTTCCCCAGTTACAAAGACAAAACTTCAGCTCTAGAGCTGAAGTTTCCCAGTTACAAACTTCAGCTCTAGAGCTGAAGTCAAGTTATAAAGACAACAACTTCAGCATACGGGGCTGAAGTTCCCCAGTTACAAAGACAAAACTTCAGCTCTAGAGCTGAAGTCAAGTTATAAAGACAACAACTTCAGCATACGGGGCTGAAGTTCAACTTCAGCCTGTATGCTGAAGTTTTTTTCTTTATAACTGGGGAACTTCAGCCCCATATGCTGAAGTTCCCCATTTACAAAGACAAAAAGTAACTAGGGGAACTTCAGCTCCGTATGCTGAAGTTTTTGTCTTTATAACTGGGGAACTTCAGCCCTGTATGCTGAAGTTCTCCATTTACAAAGATAACCCATTTACTAGAGCTGAAGTTCGCAAGCTACTTCAGGCCCGTCTAGTAGAATGCTGAAGTTTTGCGTGATTATCTTTGCTACTTCAGCCCCGCATACTAAAGTTATGCACAAAAGCGGGTACGGATATAATTTTTTTTACAAAGCGAATATAAATTAAAACGTGGCAAAAAAAATAGGTACGGATGCAAAAGTCCCAAACCCATTAGAATATCCCTAGCCCACTAATCCCTTTACTCAAAATTCTTACTCCCAGAACCCATGACCAACTCAAACCAACCCTTTCCAATTCCCCTTCGTTCAAAAACCGTACCAGCAAACTCATCCCCTTTCTTCCTCATTTGGATATATTTCCTTTATATTATTTTCTCATTCCTCTTCTATGTCATTTCTTACCTTATTTCCTTACTTATCTTCCTTATCAAATCTGTAAAGCCATTGAAATATTACCTTAATTAGGAGCCAAGATTTTAGCTCCATTTTTAGTCAAAATCACCGACAAACCTAAAGATTCACCTACTCTTTTTCCCGTTCAAAGGTTCAAACTTATCGGTGAATGTAGACAAGTTTGAGGTAGGTGTTTCATTTACTACTAATTGGATTATAATTTTGAAAGTTCAACTACATATGTTTCTCATGATTTTCGGTTCAAATTTCACTAATTATGAATAACTATTAAAGTCTTTTTCTGTTAAATTAGTCACCAACGGCTCTTCTTCCCTATTTTTATACTCAATTCTCGCCCCAATCCCTCCGTAACTTATGAAATCTTCTCCTCCTGTTTTCCATGGCAAGAATGTATTCGAAAAGAAATTGTCGATGTTGAGGCCGAATCTCTTTGAAGAATCTGTCTAAGTTCGTGATGGCGTAGACAGCTTTTCTTTCCTGTTGTTCTAGTTGGATTTGAGCAGTCCGGAGGTCTTTTCGCTCGAGAAGTCCATTTTAGAGTACCGGGTTATCGTATTTGAGGTAAGTATCTTGCATAAACTTGTGTAGGGGAACTACCCCTTAGGATTGAGTCTTCTTTGTTGGTTGTAGCCCGTGTGTGCGAGGTGACGAGTGTGTACACGGACTTATTTGCAAATAGGTTGCGCTTTTTGGATCCGTAGGTTCTTGTAGAACTTGTGTATGAATTGTAATTGTCACATTTGAGTCCTTAATTGCTAATTGCATCATTTCCTGCTTAAATTAGAATTTCTTGCTTTTGGACTCCTTCGTTGAATACTTGATCTTAATTGACTTAACTGATTATTTTACCTCTCCTATCATCATGCTATACTTCCTTCCTACACTGTCTAATTGACTATAATTAGTGTCATCTAGCCCTATAGTTGTTTAGCCATAGTTGAAACATCTGTTCTTGAGTGTCAAGCATGCCCGTGAGTCTTACATTGTGAATTATATGATTTTTCCCTTAAGTGTTACTTAAGTTTAGTTGATAAACATTTGTGTTGTTGATATTCCCTTGATGTTGCCTATTATTGGGCCTTTGTTTAAGCTGAGTTTTATTCCGTAAAGTTAACTGTTTAGGTGATATTGGTTATAGTTGTTTCCCTTGCCGGGATGTTATGGTTTCTGTTACTGTTTATGCTGTTAATGATATGGTTTGTATTGTTGACTCCCTTGCCGGGATGTGATGGTTTCTATTACTATTTATACTGTTAATGATATTGTTTGTATTGTTGACTCCCTTGTCGGGATGTTGTGGTTTCTATTACTGGTTATGCTGTTAATGATATTGTTTGTATTGTCGACTCCCTTGCCGGGATGTGGTGATTTATGGTTCATATTGTTGGTTTTTCCTTGCCAAACTGTTGTTCTTCATATTGTTTGGGTGAGGAAGAGTGTAAAGCACGAAGGGTGATGCCGTGTATTTATTTATTCATTTATTATGAGGATGAGAGTGTAAAAGCACGAAGGGTGAGGCCGTGCCATGTTATGATATTAAAGCACGAAGGATATGTCGTGCCATGTTATGATATTAAAGCACGAAGGATAATGCAGTGCTGTATCTATTTATTTATTGTGAGGATGAGAGTAAAAGCACGAAGGGTGATGTCGTGCACTTGTTTTGGTAAGGACGAGAGTAAAGCACGAAGGGTGATGCCGTGCACTTATTTTGGTGAGGATGAGAGTAAAAGCACGAAGGGTGATGCCGTGCATTTGTCTTTGCATTTTATTCCGTTGTTTTAAATTTGGATATCCCTACTGATCTCTTACTGCATTTATTGACAAGATTTGATATTTCTCCAGTGCTGCATGGCAATTTCTGAGTTACGGACTGAGTTCCGGTAGATAAATCTTGAAGAGATTTTGATCAAGAGATTTTATTGAAAAGTATCATTGAAAGAGTAATGGTTTCGAAGGGGATTATGTCTGAAGAATTTTTATTTTGAAAGTATACTTGAAAAGCAATTGTCTTGCAGAAAATGATATTTGGAAGTCATTTATTGGGAAGGTACATTTGAAAATTACATATTTTGAAAGAAACTATGTTCTGAGCATTTCTCTTTATTAAAGGTACATATATATACACATTTAGAGAGAGTATATTTCAAAGGAAATCTTTCTATACTAAAATGATTATATCTTCAAAGTTTTCAATATGAACTGCTGTTTAAAGGTTTCCATCAGTTGATTGATTTAGTGGCTAAGGCCTGATGTGAACAAACTTACGCAGAGTCGAGTTACAAGTGTTTTCTTACTGTATTGTGGGTTTCGGTTTTTGGCTGTGTTCCCGTCCATCCTTCTGTGTAATATTATGACATTCTGTCGATTTATTGCTATTTTTCTTCCCGCATTGTATTGTTATGTAGTTAATTATATTGTTTAATCTTTATGCAGATATCATATTCCGTCATTTTCTATATTTATGCATGTTCGTTTTATTAGACCAGTGGGTGTCTTGACTAGTCCTCGTCACTACTTCACCGAGGTTAGTCTTGATACTTACTGGGCACCGCTGTGGTGTGCTCATACTACACTTCTGCACATTTTTGTGCAGATTCCAGGTTTCGCATCGTCGACCGAGTGATTCTTAGTAGCGCGGTTGCTATAGTGGAGACTTAAGGTAAAACCGCTTCAGCGTTCGCGGTTTCGGAGTCACCTTCATATATTTTGTTCATACACTGTTGTATTTATTCCGAACAGTGGTAATTAGAGATTTTAGTGTAAATTCCTTAAGGCTTATGACTTGTACTCGCCGGATTTTGGGAAGATGTTCAAAGCATAAATAGTTATTTCATAAAGCATATAAAAGTTTGATATTATGATTTATGTTTATTTTATATTAGGCTTACCTAGTCCTTAAGGCTAGGTGCCATCGCGATACCCAACGGAGGGAAAAAATTGGGTCGTGACATTTCACTTTTTGTTGTTTTTAATTTAATTTTCATCCAGTAATGTGTATGTTTTGTGTAAGTTTTGTTTGAAATTAACTAATGTGTACGTTTTGTTATAAATATTAATGTAATTAAATTTTCTGTTTGTTATAATATTTTAATTTTTTTTTTGTATCGCTTCATTATAGTATCATGGCTGGAATATAAAATTCATGCAAATACAAACCCTAACTATATGGTGGGAATGTGAATAGTATTTCATTCAAAAAGTTGGTATGTGAATAGTGTTAGTATTAAATTCTATTTAATATTTACTTGAAATTCGAAACAATAAATAAAATTCAACCCACACCATTAAATTCAACTCCCACCATTAATAACATTTGAAGTATTTTGTTTTGAAATTTTAATCTGCATCTTGGTTTTCTTTACTATAATTTTTTTTTAATCATTTAAAAATTACGAAATGGTAGAGTAAATGATGCATTGAGAAGTTAAATGAGTTGGAATGTTATTAATTTGTAAAAGTAAATGCTATATTGGATAGTTAAATGGGTTGGTTTGGTATTTTTTTTTTGTTGGTAAAATCTACACTGCATTGACAGTGTAGTTATTGTATTTCATGTAAGAAGAGAGGGCGATTAGGCACGGTTTTATCTTAAAAAAATACAACTAACACAAATATGTTGAATGTTGAAGGTAGGATTGTATAACACAAATATAATTCACATTTATGAACAAAAAAATACCACACATTTTAAAAAACAAAGTCAATAAAATCAAAAAAAATCTATCTCAAATCAAATTAAATAACTTTCAAACTTAAATCATCTCAAACTAAACGGTCAAGTCTTCTACTTCCCAGTATGCTTCATAGTTTAGATCAGACAAGCTACTCTGTGGTTGTACTGTTGCATCATCTTGCTGTAATTAGAGTAAATAAGACTATTAAGCAATTTATTTACCTAAAATAAAATAAAATATTAAATCAAATTTGTTAAACTTTACCTCAATTCCTTCCGTTAGCGGATGACTTCCACCACGACCTCTACCATCTCCTCTAGCACGGCCTCTACCACGATCTCTACCACCACCTCTACCACCACCTCTACCAACACCTCTACTACCACCTCTACCCCTCTTATTGCCTCTAACTCCACTTTCACCACCCGTTTGTGAACTTCTAAAGTATGAATCAATTCGCCCTCTATATCTATTCAACCTTGGATGTCCACGAGAAGCTACATATCTAGGATCTCTTATATATCTTCCTTCACCCTCACCCTCACCCTCACCATCATGTGTATCTTCCAAATTCCAATTTGGAACTATCATATCATCATCTCAATTCATAAGGTCATGTTCCAATCTGTTCAAATTATACTTAATATATCGCCTCATCACTTCAGTGTCCAATTCAATATCGCAAACCCGTTCAAAATGCTTTAATAGTTCCCTGTACATCATGTATTCAGAAGTCATACATGGGTAACCTCTTAGAAACAAACGTTTCAAGTGCGGACGAAAAACATCTTTTCTCTACCTTTTCAATATATACCTCTCGTCAACGTTTTTAATCCTCTTGTGAGACAACACCTTTAGTATATGACATCATAGAATACCCCTTGTTTCAAACCACTTGCAACTGCAACTTAGATATACGCCAATAGGAGTATATTCAATCGTGAATACAAATGGATCTCTAGTGTTAAAACTCCTTAGCGAAGAATCTGATATAATGTATTTTTCCACTCCAGGGGTTGCTTGATGATCTTCAGGGGTGCTAATTTCACAATGGAACAATTTCCTTAATTGTAACTGAAAAAATTCAAACACTTCACGAACATTTTTGAAGTTTTTCCTCCGATGCGAATTCAGACAAACATTTTGGTTCAAAGCACCTTGACCTATATTCAGCTTCCAATTCTTTCTCGAACTTTGATCTTATGGCTAACTCATATTTCTGAATAAATAGTTTCAAAGTGCTTTGGCGGGTGATAAATCTATCAAAGAAAGCATGCATGCCTTCACTTCTCTGTGTGGACAACATCCGGGCCCAAAAGTGGTCATTTAGGTATACAGGAACCTACTTTTCCTTCTCCAAATACAGCTTATAAAATCAATCCCTTCCATCTAAGTTATATTTTTCAATATATTCAGTCCATCTTCTCTCAAACTCAGCAACGTTAATGCTATCAAGGACTAAGGCCTTAAATTCTGCCTTTGCAATCTTACATCAAGAACTCCGCTTAATTTCGTAGGCAACTTTGCGAATATGTACCAAATACAAAATCTATATACCGTATTTGGCATCAATTCATTTATGGCAGCCTTAATACTATCACATTGGTCAGTCATAATAGCTAATGGAAGAACATTGTTTAGAGCCCCAAGCCATGTAGAGATCACAATTTTGTAACTTATTATATCTTCACTAGACATAAGAGTATATCCCAAAAGTATGGACTGCCTGTATTGATTTACACCAATAAATGAAACAAATGGCATATTGTACCGATTCACTAGGTATGTTTTATCGAGGCATGTTACATCATGGAACTCCTCATATGCAACTTTGGAGTGTGAATGAACCCATACGACATTACGAAGTCGACCCAAACCATCCACATCTACGGAGTAGTAAAATTCCCTGTCTTTTTGTTGTACGTCACTGAAGAACTTGAAAATTATTGTGCGTCCCCTTCCTACAAATGAAGCTTTCTACTCTTCAAAATATAATTTCGATAATCCTTTGGTGTACAACCCAGATTTTCGGGGCCACCGGCAAGTACTTCAGCGACTCTTATATTTTTTTAGGGTCTTAAGCCAGCAATATCTTTGGCTACAAGAGTTCTCTTAAGAGACCTACTAAGTGATTTGTGTCCAGCCATCAATCGCGATAGTGTTGGTTCCAATTGATGATTATGTTTTTTAACCACCTTTGAAACACGCCATGAATCATTCTCCTCCAAAACTCCATTTATTCTAGCAGGGCAGTTCATCCTCTTGGTAACATGCTTATTCCTTGATTTCTTAGACCTATCACAACCAAATTGAACATACCTAACAATATCACCACCTTTTTTGTTTGATGTTCTTTTAACAATGCAAAACCCTGATAATCTTGCATGTTCTTTATAAAAATTAAACATAACATCCTTACTAGTGAACCTCATCCCAGTAATTGGACTAGTTATGAGATCTTCTTCATTGAACTCATTAGGCATTTCCCTTCATCTCGAGCTTCTTCCTCTTCCTCTAAATAATGGTTGTCGTCGTCATCATCATCATCATCATCATCATCATCATCATCATAATCATAATCATCGTCATCAGCAACAACATCATCAACATGATTTTCTCCATCATTGAAGTTGACATATGAATCAATGTCGATCGAATCATCTCCATTCATCAAACTGTCATCCGAATTCAACCCCAATGATATGTGTAATGCATTCCTTAGTTGATCCGACCTAGTTTCTAGGCTGTTATTCGGGTTTAATGGCTCCAAACTAGTTTCTATGTTAGCATTCATGTTTAGGTTAAGAATAAGGGTGGTGAATTATGTGTTTAATGAAAGCTCTATTAAAAGTGTATGGTATGACAAGTTATAGTATATAAATAAAAAAATAATATTATGTATACATACTAGACCTTTGAACTCTCCATCCGTATAAATTGTATTTAGAAAAAAAAATACGTAATATTATAAACTATATTTTTATGTAATAATTATACCGTATAAAAGGAAAAAATATGAATGCCCATGCATGAGAGAATGATGATTTATGGGATCAATGATTTGGGATAATCAAAATTTATTAACTAATTTTGGAGAAAAATATTTTGGAGGAAAAAATGGCCATTAAGCCAATTATGAAGAGAAGAGCTTTACTGGTATTTCACGAGTGTGAACAAAGTTGGGACACGACGAGTTTGGCCAAATAGCAGCATTAAAGAGGTTCTTCTCTCTTCATTTTGCATTTCTCTCCTAAAAAGTCGGCTACTCTACCCTAAATCTTGGACCAGAAGCCTGAGATATTTGTGTATTACTTTAGTTCACCTTGTCCGAGCTAGACATTGAACATTAACAAAAAATTTAATGGGAACTGAAACGGGTTAATATCACTGTTTAGACTAAAAGTAGCCAATAATAGTTAATATATGTAAAATTCTTATATAACATATGTTTAATGTCTATATAATAAGCTTATAGACAGACATTATATTTGAGAGTTTGAGGGGTTGCTAAGATTATTAATTTCTTAATTAATTAAAATTTCAAGATGAGTAATGAAATTCTAAATCACTGTCTTTCAAATATTCTTTTTTTTCGACTTAAATAAAATATTATCCAAGTACCTACTTAAAACCTGAAGTTGGAATACTAGTAAGTATAACAAAATTAAACTAACGGATGAGGATTATGAAGATATTTTTTTAGGCCAATTAGTTACAAGCATAAATCTTTCAAAGTTTACGGGCTCATTTTGTTTTTCCTAAATAGTGTTATAATTGCATCTTGGTCTTTGGCCAAATAAAAATCACCTTTTCCGGTATATCTAATTTTCCCTATAAAAAGTAGGGATGACAATGAGGTTAGGTAGACAAGGGCAGGATAGTCTTTTCGAAAACAAATTACCTCACATTCGTTGTTTATAATAAATCAATAAATACATAACAGATGTCTTTTATATTACTTAAATCATACTAAATTACTATATATTTTTACCTCAATATATCATTTCAGCATGGTTGACTAATATGATTAAGTTTTATGTGTCGGTAGTTTAAAAAATATTTACACGATTATATCACTTACAAGTGATTGCAGATAACTATTGATTGGTAATCTTAGAATAAATGATAACAAACATATTATGGCAAGCTAAATATACATTGATTTAACTAGCCCAAATATATATAGGCAATACTAGCCCGCAATGCTCTGGCCTTGGCAATGCTCCTCTCATTTGTCAACACCTAACTTGTGTTAGATAGTACTCCATATTTATGTACACCTCAATTTATAACCTAATTATATATCCCAATTTAAAATTAATATTGTGTGATATTTGTAATGCTACTCCGCTTGATTTTATTAGCATACTTGCATTAAATCCCCTCATTAAGGGGTCGTTTGACGGGAGTTACAAAAATAGTGTTGAATAAGGTGTATTAGTTATGTTCATATTAGTATTGCTATACTGTCATTAGTTATGCGGAGATTATTTCGTATCCACTGTTTGATTTGGTGTATTAAAGCATTGCTTAATTTCTAATAAAATTGGTTGTTTACGTAAATACCCTACAAAATATGACGGAAAAGTATTGTGAATAGGTTTTGAGGTATTTGAGGGGTAATTATATCTTTAACTATATTTATGCAAGTATTAAGAAGCCTTGCATTGCTAATACTATGATTTGCAATGTATAGAGAAAAATGTAGTAGTATAAAAGTTAGAAAAGCAGTAACAACAGCAACATAGTAGAAGAAACTTGTGATCTTATAATTTCATAACATTTGTGTGGTCAAAATCTTTAACTATATTTATTTACAGTATATGATATCACGTGTGTTATTGCATATCTGTTACCTCTAATATGCTTATATCTTGATCATAACCATAATTACATGATGTACTGTGGCACAGCGGAAGGTCTATTTATTACTTACTTGAACTTGCAAAATATTGAAATAGATCAAAATTTTCTTGAAATATTAATTCAAAAATCTTATTAACCCCAGCCTCATCTGCTTAATTTTCACATATACCCTCTGTTTCATAATATTGGAGATGAGAATTGTGACTGCTTCTCTGTTAGTTCCATCTAAGATAAATCCTGAAAAGCATAGCTCTATTTATTTTTACAGAACAAGAAGGAGGTCCAAGAAGAAGAATTCCATAGTCCCTGTAATTTGATCACTCTTCATTTTTCTTCTCCTTTTGCTTTTCAAAGTTAAAAGTTTAGACATCTTTGTAATGCAACAACAATGAATTAACAGTTATTTGTTTTTCTAAAAAATTATCAGGTGGCAAGGTTACTTGAACCAACTATATTTGAAGCGTCAAAACTAACGGTTCTTTTCTCAGAAATTGATGAGGAAAATCTTCCAAGAACATATACATTGACTCGTTGTGATATTACTTCTAAACTTACTTTGACTATCTCCCAAACCATCAATACTTCTCAGGTAAGCCTCTTCATTGACCAGATCGCATGTACTTTATGTTTAATTATATGATTATTTCCGGAGGCTGAGCCAGCATTTGAAGTTTATAGGTTCAAAATTTTAAATTTTAAATTTTTTGAGTTCTAAATTAATAATGTGTACATATTTAATAAAACTTTTAAGACATATACATGATTTATCTCATCGAAAATATTAAGATGTTTGTAACGATCCGGTCCGTAGTTACGTCGAACCTGCATCATAATTACTATTCTTGACTGGTCATAGGTTAGTTATACTACTGTTGATGTGTTAGAGTTGGTAGGCTTGAAATCGGAATGGTTGTAGTGAGAGTTTAGCCACTCAGTCCTTAAAAATAGCTTTAAAGTTGGAAAAGGCAACTGAGAGTTTACTTATTGGGAAACGACCTCGGAATGCGGATTTTATGGCTCGGATAGCTTCGTTAGGTAATTTGGGACTTAGGAGTATGCTCGGAATATTTTTGTGATGTCCGATGTAGAATTAGGCTTGAATTGACGAAAGTTAATTTTTGGTGATTTCCGGTCGGCAGTGGAAAATAGGCTACAGGGTCGGAATGGAATTTCAGAAGTTGGAACAGGTTCGTAATATCATTTTGGATGTGTCCGCAAAATTTCAGGTTAATCGGAGTTGTTTTGGATAGTTTCGGCATCATTGGTGGATTTTAAAATTTTCAAAGTTCTTAGGCTTGAATCTGATGTAAATATGGTGTTTTGATGTTAGTTTTGGTATTTTGAGAGTGCAACTAAGTTTGAATAATCAATTATTATGTGTTGGTAACTTTGGTTGGGGTCCCGAGGGGCTCGGGATGGATTTCGGTTGGTTAACAGGCATTTTTGGACTTAGAGAATTGTTGGTTTTCTGGTTTTTGTGCAGCAGGGATCTGTGAATCGCGATCGCATGGCAAGGGCTGCAATCGCGTAAACACTCTGAGGGCCAGGAAAAATTGTGCGTCGCGATCGCGTGAATCGGGTTGCGATCGCGTAGGTTTGGAAGAAGGTGAAGTGCGATCGCGATCGTTTAGGGTCATGACAGGCGCGTGGGGGGGTGAGGTCAATTGGTCTTCGTGATCGCGTGCATTTGGTTGCGATCGCGTGAGGTTGAGCTGTTGTGAACCGCGATCGCGTGGCTTTTGTCGCGATCGCAGTGAAGAAATCATTGGGCAGTATATAATTAAACCCTCCGCAACCTAATCCCTTTTTACACCATTTTTGTACGGACAGAGAGCTTTGGCGGTGATTTTTGAAGAGGGAAATCATTGTTCTTCATAGAGGTAAGTGTTTTAGACCTTAAAACTCATTTATGTATGATTATAGAGCATAATATCAGTGTTAAATTCAAAAAATCGGTAGAAAAAGGTGGGTTTAGGGCTTGAGATTTTGAGACCTTTAGGGATTGATTTGAGGGGTCAAACGAACTCCGATTTTAGTGTTCTTTATATGTACGGACTCGTGGGATGATGAATAACAGTTTGGTATAATGAGTTTGAGACGTGAGCCTGGGAGTCGGGTTTTGGACTAAATTTGATATTTTTTTATTAGAATTTATTCCTTAAGCATAAATTGATGATAAAAATTTGAACTTGGTAGATTTAGAGCACTCTGAGGCCGGATTTAGAGGCAAAGGCACTTCAGAATAGTATTTTAGCCGTTTTTGAGGTAAGTAACGTTTCCAAACTTGGTTCTGAGGGTTCGAAACCCCGAGCTAAATGATTTATGACTACTGTTGAGGTGACGCACATGCCAAGTGACGGGCGTGCAGGCGTGCACCGAGTAATTATGGCCTGGCTTATCCCATGGCACCGCTTAGTGATTATTCCATGATGATAATTGTGCTTCCATTAATGTGGTAATTGTGAACATGTTAGAAATCATGTTAAGTATAAATGTTAGGCTTCACGCCGGAAATGCTGAGACCCGAGTGGTCGTATATTGCTATCTCATGTGGTGATTATTTGATGTCATATACTCAGTCCTTTTATAACATATCATTTCATATCTCAGTCTCAATATTGTTAATTACATGCATTATCATTGTTTCGGGCTGATGGAGGCATTTGTGATCCATGTGAGTAAGACTGAAGAGTAATGACTGAGTGAGGCCGAGAGTCTGTCATTGAGACAATTGTGAGAATGGACTACACACTGCAGCGATACTTAAATCATGGTTTCATTGTCTTGATATGGCTCTTGGGCCACTGGGGCCCCTCCGGAGTCTTTACACCCCCAGTAAGCGTATTGATGTGAGGGATGGATCTTCCCTGGACATGGATCTTGTCCGAAGTGGATGTTATGTGAGGGATGGATCTTCCCTGGATATGGAAATCTGTCCGAGTGTTGTATTCCGGAGATGGATCTTCTCCGTGGGGGCTGGACTGGCCTTCTTCCTCAGTACGGAGTGAATACGGTCACCGGTGTTTATGCATATTTCGGGATGAAACTTCCCTGGGCCTGAGAGCCATATATAGTACTGAGTGGACTTCTATGGGACAGCTGTGAGCACTATGTGCATATCCATACTAGTTTCATACATATATTTTATGATGGCATGTAGAGTATACTGGCATACTTGGCATATTTTATCATCCTGATAAATTATTAGCATGTCTAAATTCTGTATAATATTTATTGTAACATAATTGAGGTTTTTTCCGTCACTACTTCTCAGCCCATAGTTTGGGTTCGCTACTTCTTAGTTGGTGTACTCACGTTACCCCCTGCACCTTGTGTGCATATCCAGGTACACCGGGACCCGGTAGCGGATATTGAGCAGCGTTCAGCATTTCTATTGGAGTTGTCGAGGTAGCAGCTGGCGATCGCGACCTCGCCTTCTCTTTCTTGTTCTACATGTTGTTCTTTATTTTGAAACAATGTTGTCCATTTCTCCTTTTCTTTTGCTTTATGTTATAGTAGCTCATGACTGAGTGACACCGGATCCGGGGTTGGAGGTTTTAAATTTAGTTTCTTCAAATATTGTTTTAAACTTCAGAATCTTAGTATTATTAATAAATTCATTTAAAAATCGTATTTTTATTGGAAATTGAACTTAGCTTAGTTAAAAAGGGAGGCTTGCCTGGTTCCACGACAGGCGCCATCACGACTCTGAAATTGGGTCGTGACAAGATGGTATCAGAGCCCTAGGTTAAATAGGTCTCACCAGTCATGAGAAGGTTTAGTAGAGTCTTGTGGATCGGTACAGAGACGTCTGTACTTATCTTCCAGAGGCTACAGAACCCTTAGGAAAGTCCCACATCTTTGAATTCTGTCGAGCGACTCTGTTGAATTCTCGAACTAAATTTTTGTTGTTTTCATTCTCTCACAGATGGTAAGGACTCGTGCTATCGATCGTGGTAATCAGACACCAGCAGGACCAGGTAGGGGTCGAGGCCGAGGTCGAGGCCGTGGTAGAGGGAGGGGTGCAACCCACTTAGCAGTCGGGGTAGTGCCTATGGACCCTCCCACTACTCATGATCAGGTACCCGCAGTTGAGGTCCCGGCGGGAGAGGCTCAGGCACCAGCAGTTCCCATTGTGATTCCGGGTCTTCAGGAGACCCTAGCCTAGATTTTGACGGTGTGCACCAGCTTGGCAATAGCCGTCGCCGTGTCTACTGCTGCCACTTCTCAGGCCGGGGTAGGAACTCAGACTCCAGCTGTCCGGACACCTGAGCAAGTTAACCAGGGGCTTTAGACACCTGGGACAGTTCCAGTTCAGCCGGTTGCCCCAGCCCAGGATTATGTGGTCCCAACTTTAGTTGATGATGAGCAGCGTAGGTTGGAGAGGTTCAACAGACTCCAGCCTCCGATTTTTAGTGGTACTAAGGGCGAGGATGCCCAGGGCTTTTTGGACAAGCGTCAGAGGATCCTTCGCACGGCAGGGATACTGGAGGCTAGTGGGGTCCCATTTACTACATTCCAGTTTTCAGGAGCTGCACTTGCTTGGTGGGAGGCCTATAAGAGGCGTAGACCCACTGATGCATCGCCCCTCATCTGGCATCAGTTCTCCATTCTATTCTTGGAGAAGTATATACCGCAGTCCCTCAAGGAGGAGCTGCGCAGGGAGTTCGAATAGTTGCGCTAGGAGGACATGACCGTGACGCAGTATGAGATGAGGTTCTCCGAGTTGGCCTATCATGCTATCTGGCTAGTTCCCACGGATAGGTAGAGAATCAGGAGGTTCGTTGATGGCCTCACTTATCAGCTTCGGGTTTTTCTGACTAGGGAGAGGGTATCTGGCGCTTCTTTCAAGGAGGTGGTTGACATTTCTAGAGATATTGAGTCGGTTCGCCGCCAGGAGCGGATCGAGAGGAAGGCCAAGAGGTCTCGAGGATCTGGGAATTTTGGTGGGGTTCCTTCAGGGGGCAGCCTCAGCCCGGCGGAGGTTGTCCATTCAGGCAGGCTCAGCCAGGTCGCTCAGGTTATCGTGGTGGATCGCTTGGTCACGATCCTCATAGTTTGCATCAGGTGCAACCATCTTTCAGTGCCCTGATAATTCAGAGTTCATCTTGGGCCCCATCGGTTCAGAGTTCATCTATGCCTTGTTCTTCCAGTGGTTATCCTGGTGCTAGGGGTTCCCTTCAGTCCCCAGTGCCATTCTCCGAGAGAGGTTGCTTTGAGTGTGGAGATGGGGGCCATATTAAGAGGTTTTGCCCTCATCTTGCGAGAGGTACTTATCAGCAGAGGATTCAACCCACGATTTTAGAATCAGTAGTTTCACCGCCCGCCCAGGAAGCTAGAGGTGGGGGTCAGGAAGTTAGGGGTCGCCCAAGAGGGAGAGGTCGATCCGGTGGTGATCAGGCTCGATTTTATGCATTCCCGGCCAGACTGGATCAGATGGCTTCTGATGCCGTAATCCCATTTATTGTTTCAGTCTATCACGAGAAGCTTAAGTTTTTAATTGATTCCAGTTTTTCATATTCACATGTTCATCATAATTTAGCCCATTCTCTGGATACGCCCCGTGAATCTTTTGTTACATCTGTTTATGTGCTCGCCCCTTGTGGGTGATGTTGTTGTTACGGACAGGCGTGTGTCGATTGTGTGTGGTACCTATTAGGGGTATGGAGACCCGGGTGTGTGCATGGTAAGGTTATTCGACGGTTTATGACTTTTGGAACAACCCTTGGCACGTTCGAGCACGAACATTTGTTTAAGGGGGGGAGAATGTAACGACCCGGTCTGTCGTTACGTAGAACCTGCATCATAATTACTATTCTTGACTGGTCATATGTTGGTTATACTGTTATTGATGTGTTAGAGTTGGTAGGCTTAAAATCGGAATGGTTGTAGTGAGAGTTTAGCCACTCAGTCCTTAAAAATAGCTCTAAAGTTGGAAAAGTCAACTGAGAGTTTACTTATTGGGAAACGACCTCGGAATGCAGATTTTATGGTTCAGATAGCTTTGTTAGGTGATCTGGGACTTAGGAGTGTGCTCGGAATATTTTTGTGATGTCCGGTGTAGAATTAGGCTTGAATTGGCGAAAGTTAGTTTTTGGTGATTTTTGGTCGGCAGTGAAAAATAGGATATCAGAGTCGGAATGGAATTCCAGAAGTTGGAACTGGTTCGTAATGTCATTTTGGATGTGTCTGCAAAATTTCAGGTCAATCAGAGTTGTTTTGGATAATTTCGGCATCATTGGTGGAATTTAGAAATTTCAAAGTTCTTAGGCTTGAATCTGATGTTAATCTGGTGTTTTGATGTATTTTGGTGTTTTGAGAGTGCAACTAAGTTTGAATAATCAATTATGATGTATTGGTAACTTTGGTTGGAGTCTCGAGGGGCTAGGGATGGATTTCGGTTGATTAACGGGCATTTTTGAACTTAGAGAATTACTGATTTTTTGGTTTTTTTGCAGCAGGGATCTGTGAATTGATCCCATGGCAAGGGTTGCGATCGCGTAGAACACTATGAGGGCCAGGAAAAATTGTGCATCGCGATCACGTGAATCGGCTTGCGATCGGCGTAGGTTTGGAAGAAGGTGAAGTGTGATCGCGATCGCGTAGGGTCATGACAGGCGCGTGGGGGGTGAGGTCAATTGGTCTTCGTGATCGCGTGAATTTGGTTGCAATCGCGTGATGTTGAGCTGCTGTGAACCACGATCCCGTGGCTTTTTCCGCAATCGCAGTGAAGAAATCATTGGGCAGTATATAATTAAACCCTCCGTGACCTAAACCCTTTTTACACCATTTTTGTACGGACAGAGAACTTTGGGGCGATTTTTGAAGAGGGAAATCATTGTTATTAATAGAGGTAAGTGTTTTGGACCTTAAAACTCATTTATGGATGATTATAGAGCATAATATCAGTGTTAAATTCACAAAAATAAGTAGAAAAAGGTGGATTTATGGCTTGAGATTTTGAGACCTTTAGGGATTAATTTGAGGCGCCAAACGAACTCCGATTTTAGTGTTCTTTATATGTACGGACTCGTGGGATGATGAAGAACAGTTTGGCATAAAAATTTCTGAGTTTCGGGATGTGGGCCCGGGGGTCGGTTTTTGACCAAATTCGGGTTTTGGACTAAATTTGATAATTTTCGATTAGAATTTATTCCTTAAGCATAAATTGATGATAAAAATCTGAACTTGGTAGATTTGGAGCACTCAAAGGCCGGATTTAGAGGCAAAGTTACTGCGGAATAGTATTTTAGCCGGTTTTGAGGTAAGTACCGTTTCCAAACTTAGTTCTGAGGGTTCGAAACCCCGAGCTAAATGATTTATGACTACTGTTGAGGTGACGCACATGCCAAGTGACGGGCGTGCTGGCATGCACCGAGTAATTGTGGCCTGGCTTATCCCATGGCACCTCTTAGTGATTATTCCATGATGATAAATGTGCTTCCATTAATGTGTTAATTGTGAACATGTTAGAAATCATGTTAAGCATAAATGCTAGGCTTCACGCCGGAAATGCTGAGACCCGAGTGGTCGTATATTGCTGTCTCATGTGGTGATTATATGATGTCATATACTCAGTCCTGTTATAACATATCATTTCATATCTCAGTCTCAGTATTGTTAATTACATGCATACTTATCATTGTTTTGGGCTGATGGAGGCATTTGTGATCCATGTGAGTGAGACTGAAGAGTAATGACTGAGTGAGGCCGAGAGCCTATTATTGAGACAGTTATGAGAATGGACTGCACACTGCAGCAATATTTAAATCATGTCTTCGTTGGCTTGATATGGAGCTTGGGCCACTAGGGCCCCTCCGGAGTCTTTACACCCCCAGTGAGCGCATCGATGTGAGGGATGGATCTTCCCTAGACATGGATCTTGTCCGAAGTGGATGTTATGTGAGGGATGGATCTTCCATGGGCATGGATCTTGTCTGAAGCTGATATTATGAGAGGGATGGATCTTCCCTGGATATGGAAATTTGTCCGAGTGTTGTATTCCGGAGATAGATCTTCTCCGTGGGGGCTGGAATGGCCTTCTTCCTCAGTACGGAGTGACTACGGTCACCAGTGTTTATGTATATTCTGGGATGGAACTTCCCTGGGCCTGAGAGCCATATATAGTACTGAGTGGACTTCTGTGGGAGAGTTGGGAGCACTATGTGCATATCTATATTAGTTTCAAACATATATTTTACGATGGCATATAGAGTATACTGGCATACTTGGCATATTTTCTCATCCTGATAAACTGTTAGCATGTCTAAATTCTGTATAATATTTATTGTAACATAATTGAGGTTTTGTCCATCACTGCTTCTCATCCTATAGTTTGGGTTCGTTACTTCTGAGTTGGTGTACTCACGTTACCCCCTGCACCTTGTGTGCAGATCCAGGTACACCGGGACCCGGTAGCGCATATTGAGCAGCGGTCAGCGTTTCTATTGGAGTTGTCGAGGTAGCAGCTGGCGATCGCGACCTCGCCTTCTCTTTCCTGTTCTACCTGTTGTTCTTTATTTTGAGACAATGTTGTCCATTTCTCCTTTTCTTTTGCTTTATGTTATAGTAGCTCATGACTGAGCGACACCGGGTCCGGGGTTGGAGGTTTTAAATTTAGTTTCTTAGAATGTTGTTTTAAACTTCAGATTCTTAGTATTATTAATAAATTCGTTTAAACATCGTATTTTTATTGGAAATTGAACTTAGCTTAGTTAAAAAGGGAGGCTTGCCTGGTTCCATGACAGGCGCCATCACGACTCCGAAATTGGGTCGTGACAATGTTAGTGTTAGACGGAGTTCACTTTTGTTTATTTAATTGTATCTTGAAATATGTGAAAATGTTTTGATGAAGGGTGGCAATGATATCACATTGAACTGCGTAATCATATTATCTAAAAGTTTAATTAATTATTCGAGAGAGCACACTTTTATTTACTTAATTGTATCTTCAAAATCACTTTGTGTTGTTCATATAGGGTGGCAATGATATCACGTTGAACTGCGTAATCATATTATCTAAAAGTTTAATTCATTATTAGAGAAAGCACACTTTTATTTACTTAATTGTATCTTCAAAATCACTTTGTGTTGTTCATATAAAGGAAGGTATTTGTTTGACCCAAAATTTAGATCTAGGTTTATACAATCTGATTTTATAATAAAGTACGATTAATATTAACCAATATTAATATCCAAAAGACAGATTAACTATTTTTGTAGTAAGGTCTCACGTGTTCTATTTGTGAAGCAATAAATAAAAACAATAATGTTGTAATCAATGATCCAAAAATATTGAAGATAACAATAAATAGTAATAAATAACAATAAATGACATATAAGTAAATAAATGGATGTGGGTCACCCGAAATGGGCGATCCTTTTGACAAAAATAGATGATGATAAGCCTTTGAATATTCGGGTCCTCCTTAGATCGGGGAATAATGGATAGATCTTGACACAAAAAGGTAAAGTTTGTATATATGTGATAAAAGAAGAATCTTCAGAGAATGTCAATGTATTGTTTTTTACAATGAGCATCCAATCCCTTTCTACAATTACATATCTTTATATTTATAAGGGTACATGAGCCACAAATCCCTAAATAGTACAACTGGGAGGAATATTCGCAAGAATATTCTCTGGGGAGCCACCCACACAACACTAGAAGTTACTGCTTTAATAGAAGGAACGCTCGTCCTCATCCTCTGTTGATCCATCTCGACCTCACCGGCGACATGTTGTTCTCCCCTGACGTCGACCTTTTGAAGCCAAATCGTTACATCATGTTGACGACACGTGGCAGCCTTCAAAAGCCTTCTTAGTATGGACTAGGCCCACATACAATTATGGTAATTTTATCCCATACAGTTAATGGGCGACGTGTCATTACGCGGAGCGCATATTTCAAATCTTGAATTTCCCAGGTGACTTAAAGGAACTATCTTGTCAAGGCTAAAATGTGACTTCATTCATCATAATAACGCATATTCTCGACGTGCCATGTCGATTCACGCGCGACCGTGATTGGCTCTGCCGTTTCGATTATGGCGTCATCATGATGAACCATTTCGGGTTCAGTGCCTTCATCTATATAAATAAGGATCGTTCCACCATTATTTGAGTTTTACTTTCTTTAGAACCATCTTTGCTTTGCAGAAATTCTTCTAGCTTATCACACCTGAATTTTCTTTGCATTCTAATTTTTAACTTTTCTTCATACTTTCATCTTCCCTACTTCAATTTTCTACGAATTTCATAGCTATGTCGAATATTTCTTCTAAACTTAATGAGGAAGATCAACCTACTCCACTAGCAGTTGTGTTTCTCGTTTGTGGGGGAGACACCACTTCCACCATTGAAGAGGAGTCTCTTCCTTCAGTGGGTGAGATCATTCCCTGTAATCCCGATGCTAAGCTCGATTTGCAGCGGCCTTCGAAGTGATGACAGAGGTTTTCCTATCGACTCTAACGGCTGAACGCATACCGGAGTTCAAAGCTAAACATGGCGTTCTAATCAACTAGAGTACGTACCTGCGAGCGAGGATGCAATGGATACCCATTGCCCATCATATTACCCTCTTTACACATATCCTTTCTCTGTTGGCTATTTTCTTCCTCTCCCACCTCTTGTGGAGGATTTCTGATGTCACTACTGGGTCTGCCCGGCCCAGCTTGCCCCTATGTATATGATGTGACCAAAACGTTGTCGAAGTTCGCCGAGCTAGCTGGCGTTGGGCATCTAATTCATCTGTTCACGCCACATTTTTACCGTGGTATGATGTTGAATCTACGACATTACAGGGGCAAGTTTCTGGTGGTGAAAATGGACGACAAAGTTAGTCAACAACTTTTGCTCGACTTTTTTTTTTGTCAAGACCGAGGTAGTCGTGGCCAATTTTTGTAGATTTCCTTGAGTCATGGAACCACAACCGTAAGTATTCGTATTTGTCGCTTTCAACTGTTGTCTTTGAGTTTGCGTAATAACCTTCTTCATTTTGCAGCTACTGATCGACCTTTTCAGCTAGTGGCACACCTTGTTAATTGGGTCAGGGAAGTACTCCTTTGTACCATTGTACCATAGGGATACGAGACTGGCCGAGATTTTGGTCGTCTTCATTATCGTATTGATTTATGTGATCGTGCTTGCTTATCGTGCTTTCTCCAGGCTCTGTCTACGCCTTCCACCTCCTCCCCCGTCTTGGTTGTTTTGCCCGCTCCTCCCTCGTTTTTACTCATCGACGAAGATGATGAGGTCTCTCCACGTGATGTAGACTTGAGGGCCCGCAAAAGAGAGGTTGTGGATGTAGGAGGAGGAGTTCCCTTGGACGTTAGATCATTAGAGGTTGAGTTCATGATACGGTAGACGGTGATGATACATATCAAGGATGATGTTGGGGAGACCTCTGAGGCCCTTCTGTTAGCACAGACCAATGTGGACGTGCTTTCACGAGGAACTTGGTGATAGCTCCACGCCTGTAGGGAACGATGAGGCCTCTTCTTCTAGGCTGGTAACGAATGCTTCTCCTGCTGATGGGGACAAGGGAGAGGGTGTCATTGACGAAGGCGATGAATTGGGTTCTGCCATGGACCTTGACGATCTTAATATGATTGACGAGGGGCTCACTCAGATCGAGGTGAGGATGAAGGGGGCTCGAGGACCATCACGATTCTAATGGATCGTGATTTGCTAAGAAATACCGAGGAGGTGATTCCCGCTCTAAGTCCTTTTTACTCCGACACCAAGGGTGTGACCTCAAGGAATTGATTGATAGCACTTTGTCGAAGAACATTACCAGCCTCGCCCTCAGGGTAAGTGTGGTTGTCCTTCTTTCTT
This sequence comes from Nicotiana knightiana, assembly GCA_005239525.1. Classification (NCBI taxonomy): domain Eukaryota; kingdom Viridiplantae; phylum Streptophyta; class Magnoliopsida; order Solanales; family Solanaceae; genus Nicotiana; species Nicotiana knightiana. Next base: position 8,535 of record ML386555.1, on the reverse strand, counting down.
TTTCCTTTGATTTAACTTGCTTCTAAGTTTTAACTCGCCCTCAGGGTAACTTTTGCTTTTGCTTCTAAGTTTTAACTTTTGCAGACTGTCATTCTAGAAATTGAGGGTGCTCGGAAGGAGAGGAGACAGAAAGAAATTTATGTGAAACTGGAAGGGAAGTACTTGGAGTTCCATGGAAAGTACCGAGATGTTTAGAGGCGGCTTCACGAGGAGAACGATGTTCCGGTACTCAGAGAAGAGTTGAAGAAGAAAGACGAGGAGCTGATGGCAGCCGTGAAGAGGTTCAACATTCTCGAGGGAGAGTTGAGGAGGAAAAAAGAGGATCTCAAACAGAGCAAGGGCATGGAGGCCCAATGCAGCAACCTCTAGAATCAGCTGGTTCAACTGCGAAGCTAGTTGGATGGATTCCAGCTTGAGATTGACGCTATCAGGAGGAAGTCGCTAAGAAGCAGAAGATGCTTGAGGAGGCGGAGTCCTCTCGAATGGAGGCTCAAAGGGAGAGTGTTGTTTTGGAGTTAGCGAACAGGTCTCTTCGTTCTGAGCAAGATAACATTTTGTCGGCAACCGAAACTAAGGAAGCCAAGCTCAAGGAGATAATTGGAGAGTTGGGCAAGGAGAACTCCGAGCTGCACGATCGAGTTGTTGTTCTTAAGGCTGAGAATGACCAATTGCTTGCGTGGCCCTCTTTGTCTCATGCCTCTGAGTATCCTAATATTAGTAGTACAAGGAGTAGATCCTTGCTGAAGCCCGACTGGAAGTGATTTGAATAAGACAGGCTTTGTCTATGAGACGACTATTGAGGATGCTCGAGTCCATGCTCATGAGGCCTGGCTTGCTTGTGACTATGATCCCACCACGCCTCAAGCTGACTCCGAAGGAGGTGATGAAGGATATGTGGACCAACTCGCACATATTGTGGTACGATTCTGCTAATGGTCGAAGCAAAGGAGGAGAGGGTGATGGAAGTCGAGGTGGAGACAACTCTTGAATTTTTTTTTATTGTTCAACTTTTGTACTTTTTTTGGCGTCTTCGAGCGCCTTTTTATAAACTTTCTCTATGAATATAAAGGTTCTTTTTGGTTTCATGTATATCTTTTGTCTTTGTGTGCTCTTGTTTTTGTACTTGTGTTTTGCTTATGTGTTTTCTTCGTTGGTATATTCCACTTGAGGTTGGGCCGATGGCTGATAAGTGGTTCGATTTTACCGAACATACCTTCTTTCTTAAGTCATAAACGTGGGTTAATAAGAGTCATTCGAACATACTTTTGATTAGGTCGTGGCCATGGGCCAGTATGAGTTATTCGTGTTAGTCGAATTTTCCTTTCGTTAAGTTGTGGCCGAGGAACGATAAGTGTTTTTCGAGCTGGTAGAACTTACCTTTCTTTAAATTAGGGTCGAAGGCTGATAGTTGTTATTCGAGCTGGTCGAACTTACCTTTCTTTGAATTAGGGTCGAGGGCTGATAGGTGTTGTTCGAGCTTGGTCGAACATACCATTTCTGTTAAGTCTTGGATGAGGGCCGTTTGGTTTAGTTCGAGCTTGATCGAACGTAATCTTTTTTTAAGTCGTGGTCGAGGGCCGTTTGTTGTTGGTCGAGCTCGGTCGAACGTACCATTTTGGAGAGCAATTTTGATAAACACATCATTTTTCCCTTAGGCAATATTTGGAGAAAATTATAAGTTTTGAGTGTTGGCTGGCATTCAAGTCCTAGTCCAGTATATCTAGTCCCTTCATTGTTTGACTTGGAGATTCTCGAGGAGTCATGCAATGAAAAATATGTCTTGTTTCTCGTTCATTCCAACTCGAGTTGTCCCATTCGCCTCCTCGTTAAAATCTCCATGAGAAAACCCACTCAAGTGAGGTAAAAAAGTGTACGACTTTCGGGGAGCCTCTTGTTTCTCAGAAGATAAAGTACTTGAGATAGCTGATATTCCAATTGTTTGAGAGGAGCTTTCCTTCCATAGTTTCCAATTGGAACGAACCCTTGTCTGTTTTGCCTATGACTTTGTGGTCCGTCCCAGTTTCTTCCCAACTTGCCTTCTCGTGGGTTCTTGTTTGCTTGGGTCTTGGCTGTGAGCACATACTCTTCGATTTTGAGCAGTCGGTCATTTACCTATTTGCTATAGTAATGTTCTGCTTGCTGTTTTTTGCAGCTATCCTTATGTATGCCATATCTCGTCGTTCCTCAACCTCGTCGAGGTCTTGTCTCCTATTCTTATCATTGTTGGTGCCGCTTTTGTGGGAGTACCTCAGGACGGGTTCTCTGACTTTGACTGGTATTCTTGCCTACATTCCATAGACTAGAGAGTAAGGTGTCTATCCTGTGCTCATCTTCGAGGTCGTTTTATGTGCCCATAATACTTTCGGGAGTATGTTCCGACCACAGTCCCTTGGCATCACCGAGTGTTTTCTTCATGATGTTTAAGATAGATTTGTTGGAGGATTCTGCTTGCCCATTTCCAGCCGAGTGATAAGGATTTGAAAATATCCTTTTAATGTTCCACTTCTCGAAGAAATCAATGGTTTTTCTTCCTATGAACTGGGGTCCGTTGTCACAACTTATCTCTTTAGGTAGGCTGAATCGGCAAATGATATTTTTCAATATGAAGGCAATTACTTCTTGCTCACGAACTTGCACAAATGCTCCTACCTCCACCCACTTAGAGAAAAAGTCATTTAAAACTAAAAGGAATATTACATTACCTCGTCCTGGTGGAAGCGGTCTCATGATGTCTATTCCCCATTTAGTGAAAGGCCATAGAGAGGTGACAAAGTGGAGGTGTTCGCCTGCTTGGTGTATTATCAGGGTGTATTTTTTACACTGTTTGCATTTCTTCACAAATTCTAGGGCGCCTTTTTTCATGGTGGGCCAATAATACCCGGGCCATATGAGGCACCTAACAAGTGCTCTATCATCGGAGTGACTGCCACAATAACCTTCATGGACTTCCTCGAGGACGCATTTGGTTTGGTTTGGGCCTAATCATTTTTCCAAGGAACCATCGTACGTTCTCTTATACAAGTTGTTGTGAAGGAGGTTGTACCCTGCAACCTTCATTCTCAGTTTTTTGGCTTCCTTTTTGTCTTTTGGGAGGGTGCCTTCCTGAAAATAGTTTACACTACAGTTGTGCTAGTCCCAAGTTAAATTTATCGATCTTACCTCGATGTGGTCCAATGTTGAGATAAGGATATGACCTACACTCTTATCGCAAGGAGTTATACTTTTGGTGGCAGCGGCTAACTTGGCGAGGCAATCTACTTCGACGTTTTGAGTTCATGGAATTTGGTCGAGCTGGCATTCATCGAAGTTGGGTAGTAATCTGCATATCTCGGTTTGATATTTATGCAACCTCTGCTCTTTGATTTGGAAATTCCAAGTAACTTGGTTTCTACGAGCTGAGAATAACAATGAAGGTTCAACCTCGTTGTTAGTCATATATGATTACCTTATGGATTGGCCAATTATTTCTCCTGTGGGAACCTCGAGCACGAGTCCCAGTCTGGACCTTACACACATCTGATGCGCCATCGGTGTATAGGACCAAAAGGTCTTGTGTTTGAAGAGAGACTTGAGTGGCTTCGTTTCCAGCCTCAAGCATTACTTTTGTGCTAAAGTCTGCGATGAAGTCGACAAGCACTTGCGACCTTATTGTTGTGCGAGCTGATAAGTGATGTGGTGTTTAGTTAATTCAATGGCCCACTTGGCCAACCTCCCCTACAACTCGGATTTGTGTAATATGCTTCTTAAAGGAAAAGTGGTGACAACCGAGATCGGGTGGACTTGAAGGTATGGACTGAGCTTTCGTGAAGGTAAGACTAGGGCCAGGGCTAGTTTCCCAAACCAAGACCACACTTACCGCTACTTCTGAGACGGCGAGGTAAATAAGGAGGCGTTCCTCGGGCTCAGGCTTTGAGAGTAGGGTTGGTGAAGAGAAGTAAGCCTTTATTTCTTGCAATGCTTGTACAAACTCGGGCATCTATTCGAGGCTATTATCCTTTTTTGAGTATGCTGAAAAACCTATGACACCTATCAGACGACTACGGGATATATCTGGACAGGCTGCAATTCGACTGACCAGTCTCTAGACATGATTCTTAGTTGTTAATTATTCTAGTATCCCATCGATAGCCTTAATTTGATCCAGATTGACCTCAATCCCTCGATGTGATACCAAGAAGCCAAAAAACTTTCCCGAGGCTATGCCAAAGGCGCATTTCTTTGGGTTTAGTTTCATTCCGTACTTTCTTAGTATATAAGCTTCCTTCAGGTGGTCGATATTATCCTCTGCATTTATGGACTTGACCAGCATGTCATCGATATATACCTCCATGGTTTTACAGAGTTGATCTTTGAATATTTTCGCGACCAATTTTTGGTAGGTAGCCACGGTGTTCTTCAACCCAAATGGCATGACCCTATAACAATATGTTCCCCTGTGGGTGATGAACGTAGTTTTCTCTTGGTCATCATCCTCCATGAGTATTTAGTTATAACCAGAAAAATTTAACAACTCGTATCCCGTTGTTGCGTCAATAAGTTGGTCGATGTATGGTAACATGAATGAATCTTTTGGGCATGCTTTGTTCAGGTCTGTGAAATCCAGACACATCCTCAATTTCCCATTTTTCTTTTTAACCATCACCATATTGGTGATCCATTTGGGATACTTTGATTCCCTGATGGAACCATTTGCCAATAACTTTTCTACTTCTTCATGGACGACCTCATTGATCGTGGGGTTGAACTTTCGTCGGACCTGTCTCACTAGGGGGTAGAAAGGGTCGATGTTCATCCTATGCGTGGGATTTCCTTGCGGACGGCCGGCATATCAACATGACTAAAGGAAAATAAATCCGCGTTTGTTGCTAAGGTCGTTACTTGGGTCTCGGAGTTTGCAGCCGATATATGCCTTTTTTGCTGAGATCGTTATGATCTATCTGAATGGGGTCCGTGATGCCTTCTTTGGCTTCGGCCTACGAAGACCTCGACCCTGATGATTGGTTGCTTCCTTTTACTTTTCTTTCTTTTGTCAAATTATTGTGTCGTCCATGGTGATTCGGTAGCATTCTTGTAACGTACGTTTTTCTCCCCGTGTGCCGAATATTTCCCAAGGTATTGGGAATTTGATCACTTGGTATAAGTTGGAAGGGACGACTCTCATAGGGTATATGTATCCATGGTCGTCCTACGATGCGTTGTATGCAATGTCCTAGTCCATGATATGGAATGTTGTCTCCAGAGTCACCCCACCAGCAAGGACGGGGAGTGTGATCTCTCCCAAGTTCGTTCAACTACATTATTAAAATCGGTCAGTATAATGCAGCGTGGCGTTATCTTATCCTCGAGGCTCATATGTGCGAAGACTCAGGGATGGATGATGCATGCTCCACTTTCGTCATCTATCATAATTATCTTAATATCAGTATATAAAATTCGTCAAGTAATGACTAGTGCATCATTGTGAGGGAAAGTCAAACTGTCAGCATCTAACATGTCGAAGACGATACTTTCTTCTAGTCCGTCATACAGTTCATGGATGATCGTTCTTTTGAGCTTGTGAGTGGAGGTGAATTTGATTCAATTGATTGAGGCATCGTTGCTTCCACCAATTATCATGTTAACGATACGAGTTGGCGAAGGCGACCTTGGTGGAACTGGTCGTTCTCGACCTCTCACGAAAGTGTTTTTTCCTTTATCACTGAGCAGTTCTTTGAGATGCCCTTGTTGCAGCAAGCTTGCTACTTCCAATCTTAGGGCGATGCAATCTTCTATTTTGTGTCCACGTTCTTGGTGGAACTGCAGATGGCATCATATTTCCTGGTGTTTGGATCTGACATCATCTTTGGTGGCCAGTTTACCTTTGTTCCGAGCTTCTCGAAAGAGTAGACCACCTTTGTAGGTGACACACAAAAATTGTAGGCAGATAATAAGGGGGCATACCTCGATCATTCCTGTAAGTGCCTGACCTCAGCCTAGACAGGTTGTCTTCATAACAAAAAGAGGGAACATCTGTCCTGACATAGGTGTCGTTCCCTGCCTGGTCGCGATACTGGGTGGTCTCTCCTCGTATTATCCCCGCGTTCTTTGCTAGGCTCGAGTTGTACTAAGGTGAGTCGTCGAGTTGGTCCATTGAGGTCGTCGTTGTCTGATCTGACCTCGGCATAGTAAGCATTGCGGATTCCCTGCCAAGTGGCCGGTGGATACTTCATTAACCGACTAGTAACTTCTGGTTGCCTCGGACCCTCTCTGCTCAACCCATTCTGAAAGGCTGCTACGACCATCCCTTCGGAAATATTTGGTAAGGTCATCCTCACCCTGTTGAATCGGGCGAGAAAGTCCCTCAGTCCCTCTCTCCTGGGGATTGCTTAATGGCGAAGATATCGTTTACCATTGTTTCAGTTTTCTTGGCCCCAGCATGCATCGTTACAAACTTGTCGGCCATCTCTTCGAATGTTTCTATGGAATAAGCTGGTAACTCTGATACCATGTCAACACCCCTCCAGTGAAGGTCCCGCCAAATTTTTTCAGCAAGATGGAAGACACCTGCTCTTTAGTGAGGTCATTTCCTTTCACAGTGGTAACGTAGCGAGTCACATGATCTTCAGGGTCGGTCGTCCCGTTGTAGATTCTAAGATATGAGGGTATCTTGAAGGTCTTTGTTATGGCATGTGGAGCCGTTTTCTCGCTGTACAGCTATTTTGCAAACCTACCAACATCCCTTTTTGGAAATAATTTGGGGGCACCCGATATTTTGTCTACCCGTTCCTAGTGCTCTCTCATTTGTTTTTTGAGTTCCTTGTTCTCATTTTGCATTTCTTCCATTCTTTCCAGCACGACGGCGAGGATGATATCATCTGTATTGTCAGTAATCATGTGAGTGTTACATGGAGTTAGAGGGTTCAGTTGGTCGTCTTGATTTTTTCTGTGTTGTATGGGCTCTTGTGGTTTATATGGTCATGCATGGGGCTTGTTTTTTTATCACGCTGACTAGAGTGTCAGTTACCAATGCTTCGAGGAGCTTTTTTATAACAGGTGGTTCCCCCTCTCCTGTGGACGTAGAGTATCCTTTCCCGTTTGGTTTTTTTGTGCTACAAAAAGGTGTAGGTGACCTCTCTCAACTGGGAGTGGCCGTGGGTGTCACCTCCTCAACTTGGGTGTCATAGTCTTCGTTGATGGAATTCAATAGGTTGAGGGAAACATTATCTGTTGCCTTTGTTCCATTTCCTTCGCTATCTGCCATGGAGATTTTTGTATGCACCGAGAAAAAAGATAAACTTTCTATTTTCTTAGATTAACAAGTCACGTGAGTTATGGATCTAATGGAAACTAAAAAATAGGCTGAGAAGATCTCTGTAGACGGCGCCAAACTGTTTGACCCAAAATTTAGATCTAGGTTTATACAATCCGATTTAATAATAAAGTAGGACTATTCTTAGTCAATATTAATATCCAAAAGATAGATTAACTATTTTTGTAGTAAGGTATCACGTGTGCTATATGTGATAAGACTTTGTCCTTTTGACACAGATGGATGATGATAAGCCTTTGAATATTCGGATCTTCCTTGGATCGGGGAAGAAAAGATAGATCTACACAAAAAGGTAAAGCTTGTATATATGTGATAAAATAAGAATATTCAGAGAATGTCAATATATTATTTTTACAATGAGTGTCCAATCCCTTCTATAATTACTTATCTTTCTATTTATAAAGGTACACGGGCCACAAAATCCTAAATAGTAGGGATGTTCAAAACCTAATCGTAACCGTTAACCGAACAAAAAAATGGCTTATTGGCTTATTGGTTTCGGGTTATCGGGGTTACGATCGGTGAATGGATTGAGATTTTATAATTAACAGCTTAACGGTTTGGGGGCAGATTACTCAATTTCTTAATCGGATAAATCGTTAACCTATTAAGAATTTTTATATTTATACTTTTACCCTTATGCATATAAAGTAATTTTCTAAACCCTAAGGTACTCTTGGGAACTTCAAGGTACTCTTTCTTGAATTCCCAACTATTGTTTTCCCTTTCTTTTGCGGTCAAAACATATTATATTTACGGTATATAGAAAAGCATGTACTCAAAATGATGTATGTTAATAAGTTACGTGCATCTCTTCTTTCTTCTTCTGTTGTTGGTATACNAGGGGTGTGCATTCGATTTATCGATTCGATTTTGACCCTTATCGATAATTACTTATCGATTATCGATTTGTACATATGCTTATCGTTATCGTTTCAATAAGGTTTCGATTTTTTCGATTTCGGTTTATCGATTTTTGGGGCTTATCGATTCGGTTATCGATTACACCAATAAGAAAATTTACGGGATTCCACCAATAAGAAAATTTGCTAGCTCTAAGCGATGTTGTCATGTTTAGTACCCTTACTTAATATATGTATACAATGTGTAAAAAATGTATAAATAGTGGATAGTTAATAGAGATAGACGGTTAATCATTACTATATCATACCAAATAATACTACGATTAATTGATTTAATTCAGGCAGACTAATTATTCTTCAGCT
>ML386553.1:0-55367 GCA_005239525.1 Nicotiana knightiana | reverse complement strand
TATATATATATATATATACATCTGCTCTGCTGTATTAGGCTCGCTCATAGGCGCTCAGCCATACTAGGCCCTGTATCTCGACCAACTAGGCTCGCTCATAGGTGCTTGGACACAGTAGGCTCGGAATATAACTTACTATCTGATCAGAGGTTGCCCAATAGGGGCCTGCCCATCGATTATAGCTCGATGGTAATGAAAATACTGTAATACTGTATATATAGACTCTCTGCTCTATTGACTGGAAGTAGGAAATACTCAATTGAATATTGTACTTACAAGGCTAGGAAAAATATACGTAAATTTTGGGCACAAATTTTTTTTCTTTATACCTCGTTATCAAACTTGTGTAATTACGAGATCATGCAAAATGAAGGAAAATATTAGTATTAAAATACCTGGAGTAAGAAAAAGTTCGTATAATATTCTTGAAAAAGGTTGCACCATTCTCCTATAGAACCGCACAATTTACGTTGGTAAGCTTCTAATAATTCTCGTTGGATTTTTTGTTGAAGAAAGTCTCGTTGTTAATGTAGTGTTGTAGGAATTTTTGTTGGAATTATGTTTCTAACGTGCAAAAGCTCCATCTGATTATAGTGTTGTTAGAATGAAGATACTAGACATGAAAAGTCTTGAAATGAATCATGCTTTGTGGCAGTGTAGTTAGAAATGAACATATTGGACAAGAAATGTCTTGTAATGAATTTTGTTAGGTTGTCACCTAATGTTGATTTTCTAAGAGTCATAGTCTTAGAATGTGGCTAGCTGCCACATTTGGGGGTCAGTCTTATCTCTTAATTTATTAATTAATTAGGTAATGTCCCGTTACTCGATAATTAATCAATTACCCGTATAATTAAGAATTATTTCAAGTTTCTTAGAATCCTACTCACTTTTAATAGACTTATACATCATACTATCACGGTCATATGGTACCTTGTATGATACTAGTCCTTAAATATCGTGTATTATAGCTCGGACCGTATTTTATTCCAAATCGACAACCTTCAATGAAACTTATTTTCTTTAATTCGTGTACCCTTTATCCTTCACGACACTTACTTATCGCTTGTTATAAATAGCATAAATATGCTAACCTCAAGATAATCTCATCCCCGAGTCTATGTCAATTAACTGAAGACGAAACTTTAACGTACAAGAAATGCGAGATGTAGCATACTTCCCCCCTTAGAAACATTCGTCCTCGAATGTTTACTCTTAGATATCTTGGAAAAATTTTGCCAGAGTCTCCTCCGTACACTAGACTAAAACCCCATGCGGGCATCCAGAAAGCATACTATACATGCCACACCTGTCCCCACATAGCTGTCTATTATAAATTCGGATTATCAAAAACAAGAGCTTACCTGAGGACCTACTGGCCTGAATAGGGCTGTACTGAGGTATTCCATCTTGAATAATATCTCTGGTTTGAAATAGGTGGGGGTATTTAGACTTTATTTCTTCTTCCGCTTCCGACGTCATCTCTTCCACATTCTTGCTTATCCATAAAACCTTCACGGAGGCTACCTCCTTATTCCGTAGCTTGCGGATTTATCGGACTAGGATGGCAACCGAAATTTCCTCGTATGACAAGTCCTCTATAATCTGTACATCATCCGTGGGCACCACTCGGGTAAGATCGTCAATGCACTTTCGTAACATAGATATGTGAAAAACCGGATGGACATACTCCAATTCCGACGGAAATTCTAACTCATAAGCTACTTGTCCCTCTCTCTGAATGATCCTATAAGGCCCAATATACCATGGGCTAAGTTTTCCTTTCTTGCCAAACCTCATCACACCCTTCATAGGTGACACCTTTAAGAATACCCAGTCATTAACCCCAAACTCTAAATCTCGTCGCCACACGTCAGAATATGACTTATGATGACTCTAAGCTGTCAACAATCGCTCCCGGATAAGCTTTACTTTTTCTATGGCCTGCTGAACCAAGTTTGGCCCATGTAACTCAGATTCTCCAACATCAAACCACCCTATAGGAGATCTGCACCTGCGCCCATACAAATCTTCGTACGGAGCCATCTGGATACTGGAGTGGTAACTGTTATTATATGCAAACTCGATAAGAGGTATATGTTCATCCCAACTTCTTTTAAAATCCAGCACACATGCTCGTAACATATCCTTGAGCGTCTGAATTGTGCTCTCGGCTTGTCCATCAGTTTTTGAATGAAAAGTTATGCTGAGATTCACCTAAGTTCCTAGACCTTTCTGAAATGATCTCCAAAAATGTGCTGTAAACTAGGCCCCAGGTCATATATAATATATATTGGTACTCCGTGTAGTCGCACTATCTCCTTAATATATAATTTTGCATAATCTTCTGATGTATATATAGATATGACCGGTACGAAATGAGCTGATTTCGTGAGCCTATCAACTATCACCCATATGGAATCGAACTTACAATGAGAACGAGGTAAACCCGTGATAAAGTCCATGTTTATCGCCTCCCATTTCAATGTCGGGATCTCTATAGTCTGCATTAGCCCTCCGGCCTTCTGGTGCTCTATCTTCACTTGCTGGAAACTAGGACACTGAGCGACATACTCAACAATGTTCTTCATATCTTTCCACCAATACACATCCTTAATGTCATGATACATCTTCATCGACCCAGGGTGAATGGAGTACCACGAATAATGTGCCTCTGACATAATCCTGTCTCGTAGCCCTGCTACATTTGGAACACACAAACGACCCATGTATCTGAGAACCCCATCTCCCTTGAGTTCTAACAACAGTTTCTTCTGCTGTGGAACTCTCCCTCTCAACTCGACCAACTCTGGGTCCTCGTACTGCTCTCCTTTACTTCAGCTATGAGAGATGATTTTGAAGTATTTTGGAGTGCAACTCCACCATTGCCAGAGTCTACTAACCGAACCCCCAAACAAGTCAATTGATGAATATCTCTAGTTAATTGTCTTTTTCCGGTCTCTACATGTGCTAAGATACCCATAGATCGGCGACTTAAGGCATCTGCTACAACATTAGCTTTCGCTGGATGGTAGATAGTGTTAACATCGTAATCTTTCAATAACTCAAGCCATCACCTCTGTCGAAAATTCAACTCTTTTTGCTTGAAGATATATTACAGGCTTTTATGATCTGTGAATACATCAACATGAACACCATATAAATAATGTCGCCATATCTTAAGTGCATGGACAACCGCAGCTAATTCGAGGTCGTGGGTCGGATAATTCCTCTCATGCTTCCTAAACTGCCTTGAAGCATACACAATTACTTTCCCATGTTGCATCAGGACACATCCTAACCCGACACCTGAGGCATCACAATACATGGCATAACCATCTGGACCCTATGTAAGTGCTAGTACTGGCGCTGAGGTCAACATGTTCTTAAGCTCTTGGAAACTATGCTCACATGCCTCTGTCCACTGAAACTTATTCGCTTTCTGCGTCAACTTTGTTAATGGTGCTGAAAGAGAAGAAAAACCCTTTATGAACCTCTGGTAGTCTCCTGCTAAGCCTATAAAGCTACGAATCTCTGTTGGAGTGGTAGGTCTAGGCCAGGATTTCACAGCCTCAATCTTCTGAGTGTCTACCTTTATACCTCTATCGGATACAATGTGCCCCAAGAATTCTACAGACTTCAACCAAAACTCACATTTAGAAAACTTAGCATACAATTTATTATCACGGAGGGTTTGGAGTACCGCTCGTAGGTGGTCCACATGCTCATCCTCTGAACGTGAATAAACCAGAATATCATCAATAAATACTATCACGAACAGATCTAATATGGCCGGAATAGGCTATTCATCAAGTCCATAAATATGGCAGATTCGTTCGTCACCCTGAAGGACATGACAAGGAACTCGAAGTGGCCATATCGGGTCCTGAAGGCTGTCTTGGGAATATCTTTCTCCCGAACTCTGACCTGGTGATACCCCGACCTCAAATCTATCTTTGAAAAGCATCTAGCTCCCTGCAAATTATCAAACAAGTCGTCTATCCTTGGAAGTGGATACTTATTCTTAATAGTTACCTTGTTCAGTTGACTATAATCGATACGTATCCTCAGCGAGCCGTCTTTCTTCCGTACAAACAGTACTAGTGCACCCCAAGGTGAGGTACTGGGTCTGATGAAACCTTTCTCCAGTAAATCTTTTAACTGCTCCTTCAACTCCTTCAATTCGGCATGTGCCATTATATACGGAGGGATGTATATTGGTTGCGTTCCCGGAAGCAAATCAATGCCAAAATCAATCTCTCGCTCTGGAGGAATACCTGGAAGTTCATATGGAAATACATCTGCGGACTCTTTGACTACTGGAATAGACTGAAGTGTAGGTATCTCAGCATCTGCATCTTTAACTCGCACAATGTGATAAATGCACCCTTTTGCGATCATTTTCCTCGCCTTCAGTAGGAAATAAACCTACCTCTGGGTGTCGTTGTATTACCTACCCATTCAAGAACGGGATCACCAGAAAATGAAATTCTAGCTATCTTTTCTCGACAATCAACTGTGGCATAGCAAGCTGCCAATTAGTCCATGCCCATGATAGCATCAAAATCCAAGGTCTCTAGCTCAACTAGGTTGGCTGAGGTCTGACGACCACAAACTGACACCGTACAACCTCGGTAAACCCGTCTAGCAATAATCAATTCTCCGACCGGTGTAGATACCGCAAAAGGATCACTTAGTATTTCAGGCACTATACCAAATTTCCCCGCGACAAATGGGGTAATACATGATAAAGTAGATCTTGGGTCTATCAAGGTATAAGCATCGAGAGAGCAAATGGTCAACATACCTTTCACAACGTTTGGTGAAGACTCCTTGTCCTGTCGACCCGCTAACACATAGGTACAATTCTGGTTACCACCTGAACTGGAACCTGTACCTCTGCCTCGACCTCTACCAGCCGAAGACTGAGACTCGTGCCCTGAAGGATGCATGGACATAGATGATCCTATTACTGAATTCGCTGGTTGCGCCACACCCCCAGAATCTCTATTTGGGCAATCTCGCATCATATTCCCCGGACGTCCATATGTATAACAAGCATCGGAACCGGTTCGGCATTGGCCCAAGTGTCCTCTACCGCAGATGGCACACCACGGCGGAAATGGACATGTTTTCCCCGAACCTCGTTGTCGCTGCAAACTTGACGCCTGGGAGCTCTCACCTGGTCTTGACTGAGTATAACAGTCATACCTGTAACCCTGTGAATGAGGTGGCGGAGGTCTAGGTGGCCGTTCAAAGTACTGGGGCCTATAACTATCCTGAGACTGCTCCTGAGATCTGGAAAATCTCATCCTCTTACACTGCCATGACTCAGTCCTCTCCGTACCCTGCTGTCGACGCCTACCCCTTTCTATATTCTGGCAAAAGCGTGAATCCGGGAGATATCCATACTATCCTGTAATTCAGCGGTGGCACATGCCTCGGTCAACTCTGGGGCCAACCCTGCTATAAACCTATGGATCCTATCCCGTATAGTAGAAACTATGAATGGTGCATATCTGGCCAATGAGTCAAAATAGAGACTATACTCTCGAACACTCATATTGCCCTGCTTGAGGGCTAGAAACTGATCGACTCGGGCCTGTCGGATCTCTCGCGGTAAGTACTGGTCAAGAAAGGCATCTGAAAAATTCTCCCACATAGAAGGAGGTGCATCACGTCCCCTGGATCTTTCCTATCCCTCGTACCAAAGGATGGCTACATCTCGAGGTTGAAAAGATGCTAACTCAACTTCCTCTTTCTCCGTGGCATGCATAACCCGAAAGATCCTGTGAAGCTGATCTATGAAATCCTGCGGGTCCTCCCTCTGATCTGTCCCCGTGAACTCTGGGGGAATCAAAGAAATAAACTCTCATACCCTTGAACTCCCAGATCCCTCAAAAGATCCTGTCCTAGAGGATGCCCTAGCCTGTTGTTGGGTAGCTACCAACTGTGCCAATAAATGCACCGCACTCCTCAAGTCCTGATCTGATGGAAGTGGAGAGGGAACTGGATGTGTGGTCTCCCTAGGAATCTCCTCAGGTGGCGGAGGAGCCGGTAATGGGTGGGTAGGGGTCTCTCCCTGGGCCTCTGATTGGGCCCTATCTATTGGGGGTACCCTGCTAGTCCCCCCACCTACTGCTGTTTCTCTCCTCTGGCTAGCCGTAGTCTTCCTAGTTACCTTCATCTGTGCATGCAAACCCCAACACGTAAGTTTAACTCAAATTTCCTATAACTCAGTGCTACAACACGATTTTGATTTGAAAGAAGGGTAACCAACTCCTAAATGCCCTGTAATCCCCTGCTTATATAATATGGTGCACCACACATCTATAAACAAGACACTACTAGACACGGCTTGTAGACTCCCTAGGACAGAACTGCTCTGATACCACTTTTGTCACGCCCCGATCCTGGGGACGAGACCGACACCCGGTGCCTCACCTATCCTTGCATACCACTTGCGACTAAGAGACTCTGAACATGTAATGTCATACTTTGGCCATGGGATACATTACAAGATAATGTGTGAAGAAAAATATAAAACTGAATAGAGACTAACACTGACTAAATGTCAACATAAATCTGGGCTGGTAAGGCCGTCATAATTACTACAACTGGCAAGCCAACAAAATATACGTACAGGGCCTACAAGCCCAACATACTGCACTAGCTGACAAGATATGTCTACAAGCCTCTACTAATGGATGTACTATGATCAGAACAGGGTCCTAACCTACCCATAACATATCTACATATATACACAAGATGTACACAAAACTTCTAGACCCGACAACTCCGAATGACGGGGAGCTTACCGATAAAGCTGAACTCGGGCAACACCTACTGAGGAGGTAAGCCCGTCTGTCTGTCTGAACCTGCACGCATGAAATGCAGCGCCACCGAAAAGGGGACGTCAGTACGAAATAATGTACCGAGTATGTAAGGCAATATACTGAAAGATGAAACTGAACTGATAATATAATAACTGAACCCAACTGAGAGTCAAAGAAAATCTGAAGATATGCACACCTGTTGATACTAGCTTAACTCTCTCAATATAGTAAGTAAAATAGTTGTCCGGCCTTATAAGGCTCAGTATATATATATATATGCTCTGCCATAGTAGGCTCGCTCATAGGCGCTCGACCAAAGTAGGCTCGGTATATAACTTACCATCTGATCAGAGGTGGCTTAATAGGGGCCTGCCCATCGATTATAGCTCGATGGTGATGAAATACTGTAATACTGTATATATAAACTCTCTGCTCTATTGACTGGAAGAAGAAAATACTCAATTGAATATTGTACTTACAAGACTAGGAAAAATATACGTAAATTCCGGGACATGAATTTTATTCTTTATACCTCGTTATCAAACTTGTGTAATTACAAGATCATGCAAAATTAAGGAAGAGCTTAGCCTTAACATACCTGGAGTAGGAAAAAATTCGTATGATGTTCTTGGAAAAGGTTGCACCGTACTCTTTTAGAACCGCAAAATTTACGTTGTTAAGCTTCTAATAATTCTCGTTGGATTTTTGGTTGAAGAAAGATCTTGTTGTTAATGTAGTGTTGTAGGAATTATGTTTCTAACGTGCAAAAGCTCCATCTGATTGTAGTGTTGTTATAATGAAGATACTAGACATGAAAAGTCTTGAAATGAATCATGTTTTGTGGCAGTGTAGTTAGAAATGACCATATTGGACAAGAAATGTATTGTAATCAATTTTTCTAGGTTTCCACCTAATGAAGATTTTCTAAGAGTCATAGTCTTAGAATGTGGCTAGCTGCCACGTTTGGAGGAGGGTTTAGTCTTATCTCTTATTATTAATTAATTAGGTAATGTCCTGCTACCCGATAATTAACCAATTACCCGCATAATTAAGAATTATCTCAAATTACTTAGAATTCTACTCACTTTTAGTAGAGCTTATACATCATATTATCACAGTCATATGGTACCTTGTATGGTACTAGTCCTTAAATGTCAGGTATTATATCTCGGACCGTATTTTATTTCAAATCGACAACCTTCAATGAAACTCATTTTCTTTAATTCGTGTACCCTTTATCCTTCACGGCACTTACTTATCGCTTGTTATAAATAGCATAAATATGCTTACCTCAAGATAATCTCATCCCCGAGTCTATATCAATTAACTGAAGATAAAACTTTAACATACAAGAAACGCGAGATGTAACAGATACCTTGAGCAGTACCTTCTCCCCGACCATGTAAGCAACATCATGAACCCTTCGGTCTGCGTAACTCTTCTGTCTAGACTGCATCGTGCGAAGCAATCCTCAAATAAATTTTACCTTGTCCAAAGCATCCTGAACCAAGTCAGTACCCAATATCCTAGCCTTACCTGGATCAAACCATCCCACTGGAGACCGACACTGTCTCCCATACAAGGACTCATACAGAGCCATTTGAATGCTCGATTGATAGCTATTATTGTAGGCAAACTCTGCGAGCAGCTGAAACTGATCCCAAGAACTCCGAAATCAACGACACAAGCGCGTATCACATCCTCCAATATCTTAATAGTGCGATCAGACTGTCCATCCATCTGAGAGTGAAATGTTGTACTCAGCTCAACCTGGTCCCCAACTCACGCCGCACTGCTCTCCAGAACTGTGATGTAAACTGTGTGCCCCGATCTGAAATGATGGACACCGGCACACCGTGAAGGCGAACAATCGCAGATGCAAATCTGAGCCAACGCTCCAAAGAATAAGTAGTCCCAACTGGAATGGAGTAGGCGGACTTGGTCAACTGATCTATAATCACCCAAATAATATCAAACTTCCTCGAAGCAATCCGCCCGGTCTCTGATGCTCATACTTCACCCTCTGACAGTTAAGGCACCAAGTTACAAACCCCATTATATCCTTCTTCATTTTCCTCCATCAATAGTCATGCCTCAAGTCCTGGTACATCTTCGCGACACCTGGATGAATGGAATATCGCTAACTGTGGGCCTCCTCAAGAATCAACCCACGTAGCCCATCTACATTAGGTACACATATTCGACCCTCACCCCCAATAGTAACATCCCTAACATCACCGTGCTGAACCGTGTCCTTAAGGACAAGTAAATGGGGATCATCATACTGACACTCTCTGATGCGATCATATAAGGAAGACCGAGAAATCACACAAGCTAGAACTCGACTAGGCTCCAAAATATCTAATCTCATGAACTTATTGGCCAAGGCCTAAACATCAACTGCAAGCGGTCTCTCACCAATAGTAATAAATACAAGGCTACCCATACTGACTGCTTTTCTACTCAAGGCATCGGCCGCCATATTGGCCTTCCCGGGATGATACAGAATGGTGATATCATAGTCCTTTAGCAGCTCCAACCATCTTCACTACCTCAAATTTAGATCCTATTATTTGAACAAGTGCTGGAGACTCTGATGATCCGTAAATACCTCACAAGACACATCATAGAGGTAATGCTTCCAAATCTTCAATGCATGAACGATAGCAGCCAACTCCAAATCGTGGACAAGGTAGTTTTTCTCATAAGGCTTCAACTGACGTGAAGCATAAGCAATCACTCTACCCTCCTGCATCAAGACACACCCAATACCGATCAAAGAAGAATCACAATACACTGTATAAGGGCCAGAAACTTAAGGCAAAGCTAGAACTGGAGTTGTGGTCAAGGAAATCTTAAGCTTCTGAAAGCTCTCTTCACCACTCATCGGATCACCTTAAAGTAGCACCCTTCTGGGTCAATTTGGTCAAAGGCGATGCGATAGACGAGAAACCCTCCACGAGGTGACGATAATAACCGGCCAGTCCGAGAAAGCTCCAAATCTCCATAGTTGAGTATGGTCTGGGCCAACTCTGAACTGCTTCTATCTTCTTTGGGTCCACCTTAATCCCCTACTTGGACACCACGTGCCCCAAGAACGCCACCGAACTAAGCCAAAACTCACACTTGGAGAAATTGGCATAAAGCTTCTCCTCCCTCAACCGCTGTAGCACAATCCTCAAATGCTGGGAATGCTCCTTATGGCTACGAAAGTACACCAGGATATCATGAATGAATACTAGACTTTAGGGCAGTTCCTAAGCATGTTTAGTACATTGGCTCAGGTGGGATTGATCTCTGTTGCACCAGCCACTTTGTATATTGGGAGAGGGTAGACCAGCTGATGCAGCACCACCCACTTGGGCTCAGTTTTCAGAGATGTTTTTAGGGAATTTGTTCCCTAGACCCTCTGGGATGCGTGGCGCATAGAGTTCGAGCTGTTACGTCATAGTTCCTTCGTACGAGTCTAAACAATCTCATCACAAATAAGGAAATAGCAAAACCTAAGATAGATATTATATACAGTATCAAGAAACATACAATTAAACATCAACAAAATTTCACAGAGTGAGGGTGAAATTTAACTCTAAATGACTTAACACAGATCGAAAGTCTTCTAGAATTTAAGAAGAAATCCAAAGTTCAAATAATAAATAGAAAATCTCAGAGGCATAAATAGACAAGTGAGAATACCATCAATTGAATAAAACCAAACTCAAATTTAGCAAATTCAAGAGCAGACTTTTGATGTCGCCATACCCGCTAAAATGCTCCACATCAGTCGCTGAAAGAAAATATTCTCAATAATCGTCACTTGAACCCATTTGCTCACATGATCTAAGGACTGTAGGCCTTAAGAAGGGAAGCAAAAAAATCTAACAGGAATGGATTTAAGAAAATCTAACATCATTTTCAAAGATATGACAAAATGAAGTTCTACATATTATGAGAAAAAATTCTATTCTTTCATGGTATTCATCTTTTAGTAGAATCTTCTAAATATGTATAACAAATAATTTAAAATTGATCTTTTGGTTTGCTTTTTTTTCTATATGAATATAAAGAGATTAAGCACTTAATAAGGTACGATGACTTAAGCTCAAACATTCTAAATATTAACAAAGCTTCAGAACAGACATATATTTGAAATGTGATAAAGACATTCCTGCTGCAAGGTTTCCATGGTTCCTTCTTAGATAATGAACCCAAATGAGTCCATAAATTAATCTAAGGTTACATAAAGATTTTTCACCTGGGATTTAAACATTTGCAATACAGGGAGAAACTGCCTCAATATTTACAATTTCTTGAGAATGAACTCGAGACCCGAGGAGCCTTCTGAACTATGAACTTATAATTTATGGTTATCACTTATCACCAAGAAGCATTTAGTTTTACAATTGCATTTCATGCTTTATGTGTTAGACACTGATGCAAATAAAGAATTCCTCAAATAACTCTTTACTTTTATATCATTAACTTTGAAAATCATGGATATTCTTTTGAAATTGTGGAAGTTTATAAATCATTTCGCAGTGAAACCAAAAATAGGAGGATCTATTACTTCTAGCTATACAATAGTTTCAACTCCGAACACCAATCTTTTGTCTCTATGCATTTTCCAACTTTATAATTCCCTTCCACTTAGATATGTGCCTGCCTACCATAAAATATTTCTATCTAGAGTAATAAATTTTTATTATTCACTCCAGGATCAAACCACTAAAGAACTAGATTCCAACATAAAATTGTAAAATATTCTATTGCATAATAATTTTCTTAATATTTGTAGAAGCGAGTTGACTGATATACCATAGAAACTGAAAGTAGCGAAGAAGATAGTAATAATTACTGACATGCGACTGGAACTAAAAGTATCTTACCTTCAAGTTTATATCAATATTGCAGGCAGTTGAAGAGAAAAAATTTCAGGATTGAGCATCAGGTTCTACACAACCTTGAAATCAAACTAGAGATGGCTAATTAACTTTGTAGTATGTAAAGTGAATGTTAGAAGTTGTACTCACACTCCCTTTTCCGCGAAGGGAAGGCAATAAAATTTAATAAAAGAAGGAAACAAACAAGATAATTAACTTTGTAAAGATTAGGTAACCATCTCAATGATTAATGAAAAAAACAAAATGGTGACTGACAATCTTATTAAACAACGTCAATGGATATTAATAAAAAGAACTTAGAGGTTTTTTCCGTCAACAGTAAGACTCTTAACAAAGAGCAGTATGGTAAATGATTAATGACAAAAATTATCACAACAGAAATAAATTTGTGATTCCATACAGGCAATAAATCGAACACATTTGGGGCGTCCATAAATTATATTATTTGGGAAATAACATACAGGCGCATCACCATATCTTCCATCGTCACATACATTTCACTATTTCATATCAAATTCAATGTACTCATCCAAACAAAAAATAAGTATGTCGTCATATGTCGAGTAGAACTTTCAAAGAGTATTAAAAGGAATCGACTTCTCTGTTTAATTATACAACATTACCAAATTTGAGAAGGAAACCTACAAAAAATATTGACTATAGAAAACCAAGTTTCAGAAAAGAGTTTCTTCAAATGCACTAAAAATCCAAGTAAAATTTTGACACAACCGTAACAAATGAAGAACGATGAGAAATAAAATAGAAAGTAAGAATGCACAAAGAAACACTAAAAACCTTCTCAGAGTTACGAATATTGGATGAAACAACGAAAATCGCTCAAGGCTGCTCCTCGACGCTCAAAAGATACCTAAGTTTCTCTCCAAAGACAAATAGTATTCTTTCATTTTCTACTTTCATCTCTCAACTCGAATCTTCTTCAATATCCCCCATTAGAGATATGTATATATACAGAGAGAGAATAGCGGATTTGAATGGACTCATGCCAAGTCCTCAATGTTTTAGGAGAATGGGGAAAAAGGATTTTGGA
Organism: Nicotiana knightiana; assembly: GCA_005239525.1. Taxonomy (NCBI): domain Eukaryota; kingdom Viridiplantae; phylum Streptophyta; class Magnoliopsida; order Solanales; family Solanaceae; genus Nicotiana; species Nicotiana knightiana. The sequence continues at coordinate 42,585 of ML386553.1, read as the reverse complement.
ATAAGGGGGTTTTGAAAGGCCCTCACACTCTAGGGTTTAGGAGAAGCAGGAAGATGGGATTTGAAAAAATGAGAGAATTAAAGAAAACATAACTTTCTTTTATTAAAATAAAGTATGTCATTTATTTCTTTATTTTGTTATTTAAAGCAAAAAATTAGTGGCGACACAGCCACCCTATTAGACATTACATGGCAACTTTTGATAGGTTGCTAAAAATGACTCTTCAGCTAAATTTTTATTCTCGGAAGATATAAAAATTTAGTATATCATTAGAGGCGACCTCACCAATATCGCCACTATAATGTTACTTTCTGTAGCGGCTATAATGGTCGCCACTAAACCTTTCACCTTTTGTGACGATATTTTTAAGTCGCGGAAAATATCTTACCTATTGTAGCAATTGAAGTGGTCGCCACTAAAAGTCACCACAGAAAACCTAATTTCTTGTAGTGAGGTATGGTTTCGATTTGTTATAGAGGAGCATCATTATTGTTTTGATTCTACTCTACTTATCGGGTGAGTCCTTCTATCTTGCTTCACATATGGGTGAGTTTCGTGATTTTGTACTTTATTTATGTGTTTACCCCTGTTGGGAGATTCTATAGTGGTAGCCCGTGTCTATCGTCTTGTTTTGTCCAAAATTTAGAGCTATAAGACTAGATTGAACTTTCTATTACTCATTGCGGTAAGTTTTGATGTGGTTTTTGGATGGTTTATGTCACGACCCAAAACAAACCCTGTCGTGACGGCGCCTATCATGGTACTTGGCAAGCCAACACATTTTCAAAACACATCGATATTTCATTTAAAAGATAAGTTAAAGCTTTTCATAACAGAATCTTCATAAAACAGTTCAACTCAAAATAAATGCAGAAAAAGATAGCCCGACATTGGTGTGTCACTAAGTCATGAGCATCTAAACCAGACTAGATCATAGTTTACAATGTTATACCAAATGCCAAAACAGAAAGAAAAGATAACAATAGAGGAGAGTCAAGGGTTGCGGACGCCGGCAGCTACCTCGTATGTCTCCGACAACCAAAAGCGCACGGACTCAACGATCTTTGCGAACGATCTCACCTGGATCTGCACACAAGGTGCATGGAGTAACGTGAGTACTTCAAACTCAGTAAGTAACAGAATTAAATAAGGAACTAAGAAAACAAAACCGAGCTACACAAAATACAGTTCTTTTCAGAAATTTCAGTAAAGGAAATTAGGCATGCTTTCAAACCGATGTTTTACCATCAAAATATTTCGAGCTCTAGTGAAACAATATAAGTCCTCCAAAATATCACAACAGCAACGATTGGCCAAAAATTGCAACAATAAACAAAAGCAAAGTATAGCCTTACAGGGCTACTATCACTCATATATCTCAACAGCTCAATCACTCAGCTCTCATCCTCAATAATCACAATCAAGGTACTTGCGCTCACTGGGGGTGTTCAGACTCCGGAGGGGCTCCGACAGCCCAAGCGCTATATTGCTGCGGCGTGCAGCCCGACCCAATACTGCTACAGCGTGCAGTACGATCCATATACTGTTGCAACGTGCAACCCGATCCAAGTACTGCTGCGGCGTGCAACCCACTCTGATAAAAATGGCCCGAAAGCTTGTTGCGGCGTGCAATCCGATCCAAGATTACTGCGGCGTGCAGTCCAATCCAACATATCTCACACAGCTCTCAACCCGGCACTCAAGCCTATATCAATCACTAGCCTCTCCAGCCTCACAAATATCACAATAACAACACAAACAAAGAATATAACAAGTATTTGTCAAATCATGAGAGAGAGCTGAGATAAAATGCATAAGCAAACGGTGACGGAGTACAAGACAACAATCTAGCAGTCAACACAATAATTTCACGACCAGTGCGGGTCCCAACAATATTTTCATATAGCCTAAGCATGGTTTCTAACATGTAAGACAGTCAATAACTCGAAAACAAGAATGAACAGGTAATAACAACGGGCTATTTGACTTTACGGTCTATCGGGACGGACCAAGTCTCAATCCCACACGGTGCACGCTCATACGTCATCACCTAGCATGTTAGTCACCTATAAATATCAACATCATATGAATTTTTTGGGGGTTTCATACCCTCAAGACCAGATTTAAGACCGTTACTTACCTTAATCCGAACAAACCCCTGCTCCGCAATGTTTTTGCCTCTCAATTCGGCCTCTAAATGATTCGAATCTAGTCACAACCAGTAAAATGCCATTAATATATGCTAAAGGAATCAATTCCACAAGAAAAACTACTAATTAGACTCAAAACCCCGAAATTGGCTCAATCTCGGCCCCTGGGCCCACGTCTCGAATTTCGACAAGAGTCTCAAAATCCGAAAGCCCATTCATCACGAGTCTACCCATACAAAATTTATCAAAATCCGACATCATTTGGTCCCTCAAATCCCCAAATTACACTCTCCAAAATCGCAAGCCCTAACCCCCTATTTTCACTCCTAAATCACACTAATTAGATGAGAAAACAACGGGGAAACACCATAGCTAGGAGTATTAGAGATCAAGTAACTTACCTCAGTGAAAACCCCTTGAATCCCCTTCAAAAATCACCCCAAAAGCTCCAAGGTTCGACTTGAACATGGTGGAAATGAGCAAAAAATCGCGAAGTCCTATTTATAGGTTCTGCCCAGGCCTTTCGCACTTGAGGCTCAAACTTTGCACCTGCGGTGCCGATTTTGCACAAAAATATCTGCATATGCAGAAAATCACTTAAATCCCCATCTCCGCACCTGCTCTCCCTATCCGCTTCTGCGACCTCGTATGTGCGGAAAATATCTCGTACCTGCGGCCACTGCCAAATCTCCTCTCTTCCGCTTCTGCGGGCAACTACCCGCTTTTGCGGGCTCGCAGATGCACACTCCCACTCACACCTGCGGTTCCCCAATACAACACACTTTCGCACATGCATCAATCCCACTGCACCTACAGCGTCGCACCTACGGTAATATCGTCACAGGTGCGATTACACCAGCAACAAGACCACTTCAGCAATTCCCTAAACTTCAAACTTGATCCGTTAACCCCCGAAACACACCCGAGGCCCTCGGGACCTCAACCAAACATGCCAACAAGTCGTATAACCCCATACAAACTAGTCAAACCTTCGAATCACTCAAAACAACATTAAAACACCAAATTACCCTCGGATTCAAGCCTAAGAACTTATAAACTTCCAAATTCCGCAAACAACGCCGACACCTATCAAACCACGTCCGAATGACCTAAAATGTTACACACACGTCAAAAATGACACCAAGAACCTACTCCAACTTCCAGAAATCCATTACGACTCCGATATCAAATTTTTCACTACCGACCAAAATTGCCAAAATTTCCATCTTCCGCCAATTCAAGCCTAATTCTACTACGGACCTCCAAATCACATTCCAGACGCGCTTCTAAGTCCAAAATCACCTAACAAAATCATCAAAATTTAAATCCGATATCTTTTACACATAAGTTAACATCCGGTTGACTTTTCCAACTTAAGCTTCTAAATAAGAGACTAAGTGTCTCAATTCACGCCGAAATCACTCCGGACCCGAACCAACTAACCCGATATATCATAATATAGTTGAAAATCACAAAAGGAAGCAGAAATGGAATGCAAAAGGGAACTCTCTCCTCTCTCCTCAAACTTGCGATCAACAGTGCACGCAGGCGACTGCCCTTCATGGACTCCACGGCCGGCGGCCAGCCTCCTCCTAAGGTTGGTCCGCCGTCTTCCTCCCCCCTTAGCCATTAGAAACCTCTACAAACCATAATCCAAACCCTAATACACCTAAAATCTATGCAAATTTATTAAACCCTACTGTCATAAATACGCCCATGCAAACCCTAGCTGCGCTACCATTGAAACCAGTTGAGTTCCTTCATGGAGAACCAGTTATGAAGTGGAAGAAACAAGAAGTGAAGCAATCCATTGTACAATAAGGTCTTCAACTTGCAGTTCTTGGGAAATTTTCATATGGGAAACCTGTTATTGGTGAATTACGTAAAGTGATTCTAATTCAATGTGAGATTAAGGGTCATTGTTCAGTTGGCTTGATTGAAGACAATCATGTGTTAATCAGGCTGTCTTTATTACAGGATTGTGTTCGTCTTCTTTCAAATACATCTTTTTATTTAAAGGCTCAATCAGACATGTGGCAAATGCGTTGTACAAAATGGAATCCATGGTGGACACCTCATGAAGAGACTCCAATTTCCATAGCTTGGATTAGTTTTCCAGAAGTTCCTCCAAATTTATTTGGTAAGGAATGCATATTTTCATTAGCTTGTGCAGTTGGTAATACATTACATGTATACCTAGCAACTCAAAATGGGACTAGACCTAGTTGTGCTAAAGAAAAGGTGGAAGTGAATTTTCTAGGTAATTTCCCTAAACGTATTAAGATTGTTGAAGAAGCTGATGAATTTGGGCCCAAAGAGTTTAAATGGATTTGGATTAAGTATGATTATATGCCTAAATATTGCAAGCCTTGCCATAAACAAGGGCATAGTGAGGCAGAATGCTGGGTAATTCATCCCTAATTACACAAGAGATTTGACGAAGATGTTGAGGATCAAGGCAAGGAGAAGACAGTTGTGGTAAGAAAAGAAGCAATTGGTACAACTGCAAATTCAACAAAGGTTCTGTCAAGTGGAAAGGTGGTTGGTAAGCCTGCTACTAATCATACCAAGCAGGAATGGATACAAGCAAGGAAGAATAAATACCAACGGGATAATCAGAGTCACATTATTGATAACAAACAAGGTAAGGAAGTTGAAACGGTTAAAGGGAAGGCCAAACTTGAGGAAGTAGCAACCAAGAACAAGTTCAATGCACTAGAGGTTGAGGAAGTTCATCAACCTACTCTACAAATTTCTGAAGGCAAGGGTGAGGATCATAGCAGTGGTAAGAAGAAGGAACATGGGGAAAAGCAATCCAAGAAGGGCCATGAGAAGGAAAAAGAAGGCAATACCGGAGTGTCAAACCCTAATCCTAAGGCTTCAGGGGTTAGGTTTGGGAAGGATGCTAATACTAAACCAACTGGAAAAGGTAATCAATAGGAACTTAAGCGTGTAAAGAAGGAAGCAGTTGAGAAAATGTTGGAAGATCAACATAATGGGAACTTAGCTAAGGCTAATCCTATTGTTCCTAGTGATCAAAGTATTGATGAAAAAGCTAATAAGGAATCTACAATCGATTGGGTACATAGAAGGTATAGAACTAGCAAAGAGGAGCTAAGGCAACTCAATGTGACTACAAACCATTCATGTCAAGATATTCCGTCTCAAACATTTGTAGATTCAACAAAGGTTGTACGGACTGATGCAATTGAGGTGGAGGACGATCAACTAGGCACGACAAAGATAACGGGAGACAAAGTGAGGGACATCATCCCACTTGGCGATAGGCTGGCGACGCCAGGCCTAAAGCCAGGCTCCCCAGGCGTTAGGTTGGCGACGCCATGCCTAAATCCAGGTACCCCAGGTGTTAGGCTAGCGTTGCCAGGCCTGGCGCCAGGGTCACCTGATGAAGCAACAATATTAAACCCTATCCCTAGTGCAACTAGAAAGATTTTAGCCTATGTAGATGGTGTTCCGGTATATGCATTGGAGAACCTTCTTGATGGAGATGATAATTTGAATGATAGGGATGATACAGTAGGGTCAGTCCAAAGCACATGCAATGTAAAGGGTGGTGATATCAATAGAACAGACATTTCTGAGTAGACTACAACTAATTCCTGGGATAGTCAGTGTCTATGAGAACCAATTCAAAATGATGCAGGCTGCTGCTTCTTCTATGGTGAATAGCAATGAAAAGTTTGATGAGTGGCCAATTGTTCCAAGAGCAACTGGGGAAATAGAGAAAGTGCCTATGGATTCTAGCACTGACCAAATTATGCCGCTGCAAATTAGAGTTCCACAGAAGACTCCTCTATATCATTTACATGATTTAGTTACACATAATGTGACACCAATTGATGAAGACTTAATGAGACAAAATCCAATGGAGGATGAAGGAGATGATGAATCAACAGTAGAAAAATTTAAACAAGTCGATAGGGAAGGAGATTTATCACCCACAGCTAGCGCTAAAGGAGGTAAGAAAACTAAGAAGAATTAGAATAAAGAGCTACCATAACCTTCACGAATAATGCCCAGGAGGGAAACTTCTCTATCTAAATGTTGATGATCAAAACATTAATATGGAACATAAGGTCTGTGAATACACAGCAGGCCTTTCCTAGGGTGATCAACATGAATAGGGAGCATAGTTTTTGTGTAGTTGCATTGATGGAGCCTTTTCAAAAGAAGAGATTAATTGATAAATATAGAAGAAGGTCGAATATGGACTCTGCTTATGCAAATATTAATGGGCATATATGGTTGTTCTTTGATGCAGTGGTGGAATGGGAATTAGTGGAGGATACTGAGCAACAGGTGACTGTGAGAGTGTTTCACCGTGATCTGGGGCAACACATGATGATGACATTTGTTTATGCAAAATGTTCAACAATGGAGAGGTTGGAATTGTGGGATCACTTGTATTACTTAGCAAGTGATATGAAATTGCCATGGTTGGTAGGAGGGGATTTAAATGTGATATTGCATGAAGATGAGAAAATAGGAGGACTTCCAGTACACACTCCTGAATATGAGGATTTTGCATTTTGTGTAAACTCGTGTGGTTTGTTTGAGCAAATATAAAGGAAACCCATTTACATGGTGGAATGGGAGGCCCAATGCTGCGTGTATATTTAAGAGATTGGATAGGATCTTTGTGAATATGCCATTTCAGAACATGTTGCCAAATATTGAAGTTGAACATCTAATCAGAACTGGATCAGATCATGCACCATTATTAATGACATGTGGGGAGCAGACCACCAATTTTGTCAAGTCTTGAACTTTTGGACTAAGCATGCTACATTTATGGATATGGTGAAGCAGAATTGGGAAGCTGATTTCATAGGGGATCCGTTTTTGATGTTCAAGTAGAAGCTCAAGAGGGTAAAGGCAGCATTGTCAAAATGGAGTAGGGAAACAATTGGTGATATCTTCAAGCAATTGAAAATTTTGGAGGAAATTGTTAGGGTGAAAGAGATGTTGTTTGAAGAAGAGCCTACAATTGAGAACATGATTGTGCTTCAAAAGGCTCAATCTGAATTGAAGAAATACTTGAGTATTGAGAAGCTGTATTGGAAGCAAAAAGCTGGGAGGACTTGGTTTGCTGAAGGAGATAGGAATACAAGTTTCTTTCACAATCATGTCAATGGAAATAGAAAGAAATTGCAACTGAAGAGGATCAAAAGTGGAAGTGGGGTATGGATTGAAGACCAGGAGCAACTGGCTACAGCTGCAGTGGACTTCTATAAAAAACAGTTCACAAATGAACGTGATGCATCTAACTTCTCCTTGCTCAATAATGTACCTTCGGTGTTCACTATGGAACAGAATTTTGAACTTAGCAGATTGTCAACAATTGAAGAGGTAAGGACAACAGTTTTTGAGCTTAGTGGGGAGGGTGCTAGTGGTCCAGATGGATTCACTGGCGTGTTTTATCAAACATGCTGGATGTTATTGGTGTTGATATACACAACATGGTGCTACACTTCTATGGAGGAGTTGCACTACCTAAATCCATAACTCACACCAATCTAGTGTTGCTGCCTAAGAAACCTAGAGTTGAGACCTTTTCTAACTTAAGACCTATTAGCTTGAGCAACTTCATTAACAAGGTCTTGTCTAGGGTGTTACATGATAGATTCGAAATTTTTTTGCCTTCTCTTATATCTCCTAATCAATCCGTATTTGTGAAGGGTATGAGTATATTTGAGAACATCTTATTGACTCAAGAAATTGTCACTGACATAAGGTTAAGGGGAAAGCCAGCTGATGTTGTGATCAAGCTTGATATGGCTAAGGCTTATGATAGGGTTTCATGGAAGTACTTATTGCATGTACTAAGGAAGATGGAATTTTCTGAGCACTTCATCAACATGGTGTGGAACTTGGTGTCAAATAACCGGTACTCAGTATTGGTGAATGGGCAGTCCTCAGGGTTCTTTAAGTCTACAAGGGGTGTGAAGCAAGGGGATCCTCTATTACCAGCATTGTTCATTCTGTCAGCTGAGGTACTTTCCAGGTCTTTGAATAAGCTATTTGAAGACAGGTCATTTGTGGTATTTGAAATGCCTAAGTGGTCTGATCCTTTAAATCACTTGGTATATACTGATGATACAATAATTTTTGCTTCTTCTCATCCTCCATCCTTGAGCAAGATTATGGAGATATTTGGGAACTATGAGAAGATATCAGGCCAGATGATCAACAAAGATAAGAGTTCATGCTACATCTATTCAAAGATTCCTAATGGATTGTGTCAGGCGGTTGGAGCTATTAAAGGATTTGCAAGAGGTAAATTCCCTTTCACATATCTAGGGTGTCCTATTTTCTACACTAGAAGGAGGAAGGAATATTATGAGGATCTTATCAAGAAAGTAAAGGCTAAATTTCATTCATGGAAAGGAAAGCTCCTGTCGTTTGGAGGAAAAGCAACACTCATTTCTAGTGTGTTGCAAAGTATGCCAGTCCATATGTTATCAGTCCTTCATCCACCAAAAGATATCCTGGAGCATCTTCATAAGATTTTTGCTGGGTTCTTTTGGAGCACAAAGGAAGAAGGGAGAAGCAGACATTGGGCTTCATGGAAAAATCTTTGCCTTCCTAAAGAGGAAAGGGGCCTAGGTTTAGGTCCTTACATGATGTGCCGAGGGCATTGTTTGCTAAACTATGGTGGAGTTTTAGGACCAGAAAATCTTTGTGGTCTAATTTCATGTGGAATAAGTATTGCAAGAAGGAGATACCAACGGTGGTGCAGTTTAGAAGGGGGTCTCATGTTTGGAGACAAATGTTGAATGCTAGGGAAGAGGTAGAACATAAGATCCTATGGGAATTGAAGAGTGGAACAACTAATATTTGGCATGAAAATTGGGCTGTATTGGGTGCACTTTATCACGTATTACCTGAAGACTTTCCAATCAATGAAGATCTTTAGGGTGTGGTAGAATTGCGGCAAGGTGAAACATGGGATGATCAACTGCTAGATCAAACCTTCAATGAGGAAATTGTAGAACATATAAGGCTAAATGTGCATTAAGAAGGAAGTGAGGGATACTGGGATAGGCCACACTAGATGCCTACTCCTTCAGGCAAGTTCAGTGTTAGCAGTGCTTGGATAAAATTAAGGCATAGGGTTGATCCTAATCAGGAACTCAAGTTAATGTGGATTAAAGGCCTACCATTCAAGATATCCTTCTTCTTGTGGAGATTGTGGAGGCAAAAAATAGCCACTGATGACATGTGGAGGAGGCAAGGGAAAATGGTGGTGTCTAGGTGTTGGTGTAGTCAGCAGCCCCAAGAGGAATCTATTGAGCATATATTTGTCACAAGTCCTACTGCCTCTAAAGTATGGAACTTATTCATGGGGGCTGCTGGAATTACTGTGCCATTGATTCAATTGAAGAAGGTTATAAGGCATTGGTGGTATGATCAATGTTGTCCAAATTTAAAGTCATTGTTTCAAGCAGTACCATCTATTATCACTTGGGAACTTTGGAAGAGAAGAAATGCAGGTAAACATGGGGGTTCAGTGTCCAATAATATGGTGATTCATGAGATCAATAGGACATTGCACCAACTGGCAAGGGTGAGGTATGATTGGATGCCTAATATTCCATTGTTATGGCCAGAAATAATTCAATATTTTGAAGGATATAAACATATATTGATCACTACAAGAGTAACATAGAAGTTTCCTTTTCATGGTTGGTACAAATGCAATATTGATGGAGCCTCAAAAGGAAATCCTGGTCCTAGCTCATTAGGCTTTTGTGTGAGGAATGATGAAGGTGGTGTGGTGTATGCAAGTGCAGTATACCTGGGGGTGACAACTAATGTGGTGGCTGAAGCTAAGGCTATTCTTCAAGGATGGGAATACTGTGTGGAGCATGATCTTCACCTTCTCATATTGGAGATTGATTCATTAGTGATGAAGAAAGTGATAGAAGGGGAATGGGATCCTTCTTCGGTAATTTCAAATGGTATGAAGAGAATTATAGAGATGAAGGGAAACTTCAATGTGATCTTTCAACATGTGTTCAGAGAAACCAACTCAGTGACGGATTTTATAGCTAACATTGTGTTTTCTTTTGTAGGTAAATCTGAGTTTCACTCATTCTCTGAACTGCCTAGTTCAGGGAGGAGGTTGATTAATTTAGACAAGTCTCAAACTCCTAACCTTAGGGTTATAATAGCAAAGAGAAGAGCTCCAGACTGATGGCTTCACAGGATTGGAATCTGCACATACCTGCATGTTTCTTTTATGTCTCATTTTGTATGCTATTAAGGTACTTTCCAGTGGTATTATCATGGTCACATGATCATTGTGGGGGTGCTTTGATAGTGTATAGGACCAATGTGATAAGCAAGTATTGGATGGTGCAATTTATTCTACTTCTGAGATGTTCAAATATTAAGGAAAATGTTGAACTTGTTATGGTGTATCTCTGGAGATTTTGAATCATTTATCAGTGGTATTAGCATGGTTTCATGCTCAATATGAAGATGGTTTAGAAATGTTTAGAATGATGTCGACATTAAAGGTTCTGGAAGGGAAGGATATGAGCTTACAAGATCACAAAAATGCACAGTTTCTAAAGCTTGAGTATGCTTGGATTTACCCTTGCGTCGCCAGCTTAAGGCCAGCCTCAAGCCTGGCTTTTGGCCTTGCAAGGCCTGCTTAAAGCCAGCCCAGCCTGACCTTTGCCTTGAAAGTCCTGCTTAAAGCTAGCCCCAACCTAGCTTTTGCCTTGCAAGGCCTGCCTAAAGCCAGTCCCAACCTGGATTTTTCCTTGCAAGGCCAGCCTAAAGCCATCCCCAGCCTGGCTTTTGCCTTGCAATGCCTGCTTAAAGCCAGCCCCAACCTGGCTTTTTCCTTGCAAAGCCTGCCTAAAGCCAGGTGATTTTACATGTTAAATTTGATGAGTGCACATATGATTAATACTTGGACAAACTCAGTACACTGCATATGGAGATCATATAGTAGCTACACTTGGAAGACTATGCTGACTTCAACTTTGTGGTGGAGATGTTTGGAATTCATTTTAGCCTATGGACAGTATACCCTGGCACCTAGTGAGAGCTTGATAGGTGCTGCTTGGTATTTACCACTGGCAATTGGATTCACAAACACTGACAGGAGAAGGAAGCACTCAACTTATTTTATTGTAATAGCTAGTTCATTAGACTTTAGCTTTTCTATCTTTTAGTAGCTAGTAGCTTCATGCAACTTCTATTTTGGTTTGGACATCTTGTAAGTTTTGGACCCATTTTGGGATTTTATTTATATATTAGCCACTAGGCAGCCTGCCTAGTGGTATATTTGCTATAAAAAAAGAAGCAGAAATGGGAGAAATGACCGACCGGGTCGTTACATCCTCCTCATCTTAAACAAATTTTCGTCCTCGAACGGGTCTAGAAACATACCTGGATTCTCAAATAGGTGTGGATATATGCTCCATATCTCTCGCTCGGTCTCCCAGGTGGCCTCCTCCACAGGCTGACCTCTCCACTGCACCTTCACTGAAGTTATGTCCTTTTACCTCAGCTTTCGAACTTGCCGATCCAAAATGTCCACCGGCTCCACATCATAAGTCATATCACCCTCCAACTGAACCATGCTGAAGTCTAAAACATGGGAAGATTGCCAATATACTTCTGGAGCATGGAAACATGAAATACCAGATGCACACTCGACAAACTGGGTAGCAAGGCAAGCTTATAAGCCACCTCCCTTATCCTCTGAAGCACCTTAAAAGGCCCAATGAACAGGGGGCTCAACTTGCCCCTCTTCCCAAATCTCATAACACCCTTCATGGGTGATACCTTCAGCAAAAACTTCTCCCCAACCATAAAAGACACATCACAGACCTTCCTGTCCGCATAGCTATTCTGCCTAGACTGCACCACGAAAAGCCGCTCCTGAATCAATTTCACCTTATCTAATGCATCCTGGACCAAGTTTGTACCCAAGAGCCTAGGCTCACCCGACTCGAACCATCCTACCAGAGATCTATACCTCCTCCCATATAAAGCCTCGTACGGAGCCATCTGAATGCTCGACTGATAACTGTTGTTATATGCATACTCCGCGAGTGGCAGAAACTTGTCCCATGAAGCCCCAAACTCAATGACACAAGCGCGCAACATGTCCTCCAATATTTGAATAGTGCGCTCGAATTGTTTTTCCGTCTGAGGGTGAAAAGTTGTGCTCAACTCAACCTGAGTACCCAAATCTTGTTGCACGACCCTCCAACACTGCGACGTAAACTGAGTACCTCTATCTGAAATGATGGAATCTGGGACACCATGCAAGCGAATAACCTATCGAATATAAATTTCAGCCAACCGCTATGAAGTGTAAGTAGTACCAACTGGAATTAAGTGCGCGGACTTGGTCCGCGATCCACAATAACCCAAATAGCATCGAACTTCCTCAAAGTCCGTGGGAGCCCAACTACGAAGTCCTTGGTGATTTTCTCCCACTTCCACTTCGGTATCTCTAATCTCTGAAGTAAGCCACCCGATCTCTGATGCTCATACTTAACCTGCTGACAGTTGATACACCGAGCTACAAACCCAACTATATCCTTCTTCATCCGCCCCCACCAATAGTGCTGTCTCAAATCCTGGTACATCTTCGCGGCACCCGGATGGATGGAATACCGCGAGCTATGGACCTCCTCAAGAATCATCTCCCGAAGCCCATCTACATTAGACACACATGTCCGACCATGCATCCTCAATACGCATTCATCACCAATATCCACATCCCTAGCATAACCTCGCCAAACCCTGTCATGAAGAACGAGCAGGTGGGGGTCATTATACTGACGCTTCATGATACGGTCATAAAGAGAAGGCCTAGAGACCACGCGCCAATACCCGACTCAGCTTCGAAATATCCAATCTAACAAAGTGGCCCACTAAGGCCCGAACATCCAATGCTAATGGTCTCTCTGCAGCCGGGAGATATGATAAACTCCCCAAACTCTCCGCCCGGCGACTCAAAGCATCGACCACCACATTGGCCAGATGGTACATGATAGTGATATCATAGTCCTTAAGAAGCTCCAACCATCTCCACGGACGCAAGTTAAGATCCTTATGCTTAAACAGATGCTGCAAACTCCGGTGATCAGTATAGATCTCACAATGAACCCCATACAAATAATGACTCCAAATCTTCAAGGCGTGAACAATGGCTGCTAACTCAAGATCATGGACCGGGTAGTTCTTCTCATAGATCTTCAACTGGAGCGAGGCATAGGAAATCACCCTACCCTCCTGCATCAGAACACATCCAATACCTATCCTTGAGGCATCACAATACGTGGTGTAAGAACCTGAAGCTGATGACATAACTAACACTGAAGTTGTGGTCAAGGCAGTATTGAGCTTCTGAAAGCTCTCCTCACACTCGTCCGACCACCTGAATGGAGCACCCTTTTGGGTCAATTTGGTCAAGGGAGATGCAATAGATAAAAATCCCTCCATAAAGTGATGGTAATAGCTCGCCAAACCAAGAAAGCTCCTAATCTCCGTGGCTGAGGACGGTCTAGGCCAACTCTGCACCGCCTCTATTTTTTTTGGATCCACCTGAATACCCTCACATGACACCACGTGCCCCAATAATGCTACTGAACCAAGCCAAAACTCACACTTGGATAACTTTGCATAAATCTTCTCCTCCCTCAATCTCTGTAACACAATCCTCAAATGCGGAGCATGCTCCTCCTGGCTACGAGAGTACACCCGGATGTCATCAATGAATACAATAAAGAATGGGTCCAAATAGGGCTCGAATACACTGTTCATCAAATGCATGAACGATGTTGGGGCATTGGTCATCCCAAAAGACATCACCAAGAACTCATAATGGCCATATCGGGTCCTAAAGCTGTCTTAAGAATATCCAAATCCTGAATCTTCATCTGGTGATAACCGGACCTCAAATCAATCTTGGAGAACACCCTCGATCCATGAAGCTGGTCAAATAAATCATCAATACGAGGCAAAGGATACTTGTTCTTGACTGTGACCTTGTTCAACTGCCTGCAATCAATGCACATTCTCACGGAACCATCCTTCTTCTTCACAAATAGAACCGGTGTACCCCAAGGTGACACATTAGGCCGAATAAACCGTTATCAAGGAGCTCATGCACTTGTTCTTTCAACTCCTTCAACTCCACCAGTTCCATACGATACGGTGGAATAGAAATGGGTTGAGTGCCCGACACCAAATCAATAGCGAAGTCAATATCCCTGTCAAGCGGCATGCCCGACAGGTCTGCAGGAAAAACATCCAGAAAATCCCGTACCACCGGAACATAATCAATGGTAGGAGTCTCTGCACTAACATCCCTCACAAAAGCCAAATAGGATAGACAACCCTTCTCAACCATACACTGAGCCTTCAAATATGAAATTACCCTACTAGGTACATAATCTATAGAACCGCTCCCTTCAACCCTTGGGAATCCCGACATCGCCAATGTCACGGTCTTAGCGTGATAATCTAGAACAACATGACACGGAGATAACCAATCCATGTCCAATATCACATCGAAGTCAACCATACTGAGTAGCAAAAGGTCCACTCGGGTCTCCAGACCCCCAATAGTCACCACACATGACCGATACACATGGTCCAAAATAATAGTATCACCCACATGAGTAGATACATGAACAGATGAAACTAAAGACTCATGTGGCATATCCAGAAAATGAGCAAAATATGAGGAAACGTATGAATAAGTGGAACCAGGGTCAAATAATATAAAGGCATCTCTGTGAGAAACCGAGACAATACCTGTAATCACAACATCTGAAGCAATAGCATCTGGTCTGGAAGGGAGGGCATAGAAACAGGCCTGGCCACCCCCTAATCTACCTCCCCCTCTCAGGTGACCCCTAGCTGACTGAGCTCCACCCCTAGATGATTGGGCGGGTGGTGGAGGAACTAATGCTGATGACATAGACTAGCTCCTCTACGGAGTGGGACCTTCTATTAGACGGGAACACTCTCTCCTTATGTGACCAAACTCCCTACACTCATAGAAACACCCCGGTGCTGGTGTTGGGGACTGAAAGGAGCCCCGAGCACCGGGATAATTAGCAGAAGGACCCGACATAGACGAACTCTGACCCTATAGAGCACGAGAAGAACTCTGCGCTGGAAGGGCACCAAGAGATGAACAACCCTACTGATAACTGTGAGAACTATGGCCAGATGATACACCACGGTGAACTGGGCGAACTATCTGAGTGTGCCTGAATGGATGGCCTCTACTGTGGTAGAACTTAATCCCAGAAGGAGTACCACTAAATCCACCCTGTCCACGAGGCCTCTTGGCCCCCTCTCAACCCTCTCCTAACCGCGAACCATTTTAATCTACCGAGAAATGTCGACAACCTCATCAAAAGTAGCACCAGACATTCTCTCTCTGGTCATAAGCAATCGAAGGTGAAAAGTGAGGCCATATATAAACCTCCTGATCCTCTCTCTGTCTATAGGAACTAACCAGATAGCATGACGGCCCAACTCTGAGAATCGCATCTCATACTGCATCATAAACATATCACCCTAACGAAGCTGCTCAAACTTCCTGTGCAGATCCTCTCTACGAGACTGAGGCACAAACTTCTCTAGAAAGACAATGGAGAACTGCTGCCAAGTAAGGGGTGTTGCGCCAACCGGCCTACGCCCCTCGTAAGCCTCCCACCAACTGAATGCAGCCCCAGAGAACTGGAAAGTAGTGAATGAGACACCACTGGTCTCCAGAATGCCTGATGTATGAAGTATCCTCGGACATTTATCCAAGAAACCCTGTGCATCCTCACCCTCTGACCACTGAAAGACGGAGGCTAGAGTCTCCCAAACCTCTCCAATCTATGTTGCTCATCCTCAGGCATAGCAGGAACCACAAAATCCTAAGCAGCTACAGCCAGTTGGGCTGGTGGTGCCCCCGGTGTCTGAAGTCCCTGAACAACCTGCTCATACGTGCGGGCAGAGGGAGTCTGAGTGCCTCCCTCGGCCTGAGAAGTGGCTACGGCCGTAGAAATAGAGACCTCCTCAGCAAGGCCACTACACACTAATAGAATCTGAGCTAGGGCCTCCTGAAGGCCAGGAATCACAAGAGGCATAGGTGGTGCCTGAGCTGGTCCCGCTGGAACATCTACCACGGGGACCTGGTCCTGATCTGGAGCAACTGGGGGATCTGCAGGTACTGCCCCGGTTGTTACGCGAGCTGCACCTCTACCCCTACATGGCCTCGACCGCGGCCTCAGTCTCTCGCGGGTCTGGCAGGTGGTACTGATGGCTGGTCACCCTGTCCGGTAGTGCGAGTCCTCATCATCTGTGAGATAATCAAACAATAGAATTTTAGTTACCAGAATCAACAGATTCGCACGACAAGAATTCAAGAATGTGAGATTTTCCTAAGGGTTCTGTAGCTTCTCGAAGATAAGTACGGATGTCTCCGTACTGATCTGCAGGACTCTACTAAACCTGCCCATGACTCGTGAGACCTATGTAACCTAGGCTCTGATACCAACTTGTCACGATCCAAAACTAACCCTGTCGTGATGGCGCCTATCTTGGTACTAGGAATGCCAACACATTTTCAAAACACATCAATATTTCATTTAAAAGATAAGTCAAAGATTTTCATAACAGAATCATCATAAAAGAGTTCAACTCAAAATAAATGCGGAAAAAGATAGCCCAAAATCGGGGTGTCACTAAGTCATGAGCTTCTAAACCAGACTAGAATCAGAGTTTACAATGTTCCACCAAATGCCAAAAACAGAAAGAAAAGATAACAATGAAGGAAAGTTAAGGGTTGCGGACGCCGACCGCTACCTCGTATGTCTCCGACAACCAAAAGTGCACGGACTCAACGATATCTACGAATGGTCTCACCTGGATCTGCACACAAGGTGCATGGAGTAACGTGAGTACTTCCAACTCAGTAAGTAATAAAATTAAATAAGGAACTGAGAAAATAAAACCGATCTACACAAAATATCGTTCTTTTCAGAAATTCCAGTAAAGGAAATTAGGCATGTTTTCAAACTGGTGTTTTACCATCAAAACATTTCGAGCTCTAGTGAAACAGTGTAAGTCCTCTAAAACATCACAACATCAACGACTGGCAACAAAGTGCAACAATAAATAAAAGCAAACGACAGCCTCACAGGGCTACTATCACTCATCTATCTCGACAGCTCAATCGCTCGGCTCTCAGCCTCAATACTCACAATCAAGGTACTTGCGCTCACTGGGGGTGTTCAGACTCCGGAGGGGCTCCTACAACCTAAGCGTTATATTGTTGCAGTATGAAACCCGACCCAATACTGCTGCGGCGTGCAGTCCGATCCATATATTATTGCAACCTGCAACCCGATCCAAGTACTGTTGCGGCGTGCAACCCGATCCGATAAAAATGGCCCGAAGGCTTGTTGCAGCGTGCAACCCGATCCAACATTACTGCGGCGCGCAGTCCTATCCAACATATCTCACACAGCTCTCAACCTGGCACTCAGGCTCTATATCAGTCACCAGCCTCTCCAGCCTCACAAATATAACAATAACAACCCAAACAGAGAATATAAAAAGCATTAATCAGATCATGAAAGTGAGCTGAGATAAAATGCATAAGCAAACGGTGATTGAGTATAAGACAGCAATTTAGCAGTCAATACAACAAATTCAGGACCATTGTGGGTCCGAACAATGTTTTCATATAGCCTAAGCATGGTTTCTTCTATGATAAGACAGTCAATAACTCGAAAACAAATATGAACAGGTAATAACAACAGGCTATTTGACTTTACAGTCTACCAGGACGGACCAAGTCTCAATCCCACACGGTGCACGCTTATACGTCGTCACCTAGCATGTGTATCACCTCTAAATATCAAAATCATATGAATTTTTCAGGGTTTCATACACTCAAGACTAGATTTAAGACCCTTACTTACCTTAATCCGAACAAATCTCTACTCCGCAATGCTCTTGCCTCTTGATTCGGTCTCTAAATGCTCCTAATCTAGTCACAACCAGTACAATACCATTAATATATGCTAAAGGAATCAATTCCACAAGAAAACTACTAATTAGACTCAAAACCCTGAAATTGGCTCAATCCCTGCCCCCGGGCCCACGTCTCGAATTTCGACAAGAGTCACAAAATCCAAAAGCCCATTCACTCACGAGTCTACCGATATGAAATTTATCAAAATTCGAAATCATTTGGTCCCTCAAATCCCCAAATTACACTCTCCAAAATCCCAAGCCCTAACCCCCTATTTTCACTCTTAAATTCCACTAATTAGATGAGAAGACAACGGAGAAACACCATAGCTAGGAGTATTAGAGCTCAAGCAACTTAACTCAGTGAAAAAATCTTGAATCCCCTTCAAAAATACCCCAAAAGCTCCAAGGTCCTACTTGAAAATGGTGCAAATGAGCAAAAATTCGCGAAGTCTTCTATTTATAGGTTCTGCCCAAGCCTTTTGCACCTGCGGTGCCGCTTTTTCTCAAAAATATCTATTTATGTGGAAAATCACTTACATCCCCATCTCTGCACCTGCACTCCATGTCCACTTCTGCGACCTCGCAGGTGCGGAAAAGACCTCACACCTGCGGCCACTGCCAGTTCTCCTCTCTTCCGCTTCTACGGGCAATTACCTGCTTCTACGGGCTTGCACATGCGGTTCCCCAATCCAACACACTTTTGCACCTGTATCAATCCCGCCGCACAAGTGGCATCACACCTGCGACGATACCCTCGCATGTGCGATTACACCAGCAACATGCCCACTTCAACAATTCCTCAAACTTCAAACTTGATCCGTTAACCACCTGAAACACACCCGAGGCCCTCAGGACCTCAACCAAACATGGAAAGAAGTCATATAACCCAATACGAACTTAGCAGAACCTTCGTATCACTCAAAACACCAAATTGTCCTCGGATTCAAGCCTAAGAACTTCTAAATTTCCAAATTCCGCAAACAACACCGAAACCTACCAAACCGCGTCCAAATAACCTAAAATTTTACACACACGTCACAAATGACACCACGAACCTACTCCATCTTTCATAAATCCATTCTGACTCCGATATCAAATTTTCCACTGCCGACCAAAATCACCAAATTTCCAACCTCCGCCAATTCAAGCCTAATTCCACTACGGACCTCAAAATCACATTCCAGACACGCTCCTAAGTCCAAAATCACCTAATGGAGCTAACAGAATCATCAAAATTCAAATCCGATATTGTTTACATATATGTCAACATCCATTTGAGTTTTCTAACTTAAGCTTCTAAATAAGAGACTAAGTGTCTCAATTCATTCCGAAACCACTCCGGACCCAAACCAACTAACCTGATATATCATAATATAGCTGAAAAACATAAAGGAAGTAGAAATGGGGAAACTACCGGCGGGTCATTACAGTTTAGTTACAAATTGTGATTTAGGTGCTCTACTAGTATGGCAAGTCCGTTACGTGTTGTGATTTTGTTTCACGGAATTGAGTTAGTGGAAGGTTTCGGTTGGTATGATGTGTATTCTACTTGTGATACAGAGCTAAGAACAGGATCCTCGTGTTTTCATGTGGTTTGATATGCTTGAACCAGGCTACCTGCCGCAGTGGAGTTATATTAGGATGAGATCCTTGTAATCAATTCATATGTTTTGATTATCCCTTGTGGAATTGATTCATAGTATGGTACTGAAAGAGAGTTGTGTTTGTTGGGCTTGTTTGATAGTTCTCGTGTAATTCTCTTTGCATATTCAATTATATTTGCATTGTGCTTATTGGGTTTTAGCTTGTGAGGTGTGTGCCCAGGTGGCATTAGATGTGACTTGTCGATTTGAGTGAATGGTTATGGGATATTCATGTCCTTGCATCGTTGTCATTTGTTGTGAAGATTTGGAATAAGGTTCTAGCTGATATGAGGTTAATTGTCGGTGCTAGATTTCATTATTGGCACTTATGGTGGTTAGAGGTATTGTTATGGGCATATGCGTGATGTGTTACGTCGTGTGGTTGTACTTTGTGGGTGTATGCATGAGTCATTGCAGCTGGTTGAGGCTAATATCATGTGTTAATGTGGGAGTCAGGTCTTTGAGAAATGATCAAATGGTGAAAAAATTAGTTCTAAGGCTTATCGGTGTGGGTGGAAGGAAATATTTTCTATTGAGATGGTGTTGGCGGGCTTATGTGGATTGGGGTGACATGGGATCACCCTGCGAGGATGAACATTTGTTTAAGAGGTGAAGAATGTAACGACACGACCGATCGTTTTGAGTTTGGCATCTCGTTCGGTGACGTAAGGTCTCGAGCAGCTTTGTGTCATGTATTATGACTAACGTGTATGGCCGAGTTCAATTTTTGGATGATTCGAGATTAATTTGGAAGAACAATTCTTGTTTTAGAAGCTAAAGTAAAGAGAGTTGACCGGAGTTTAAATTTTGTATTGACGACTCCATAATAGTGTCTTGACGATTCCAATAGCTTTGCATGGTTATTTTTGGACTTAGGCGTATGTCCGGATTTAGATTTGGAGGTTCGTAGGTTTATTTGGTGCATTTTGGCAAAAAATGGAAAGTTGAAGGTTTGGAAGGTTGAGAGGTTTAACCAGAAGTTGACTTTGTGGATATCGGGCTCGAATCAAGATTCTGAGAGTTGAAATAGCTCTGTTATGTCATTTGGGACTTGCATGAAAAATTTGAGGTTTATCCAGATTGATTTGATATGATTCGGCGCGAGTTGTAGAAGTTGAAAGTTCATAAGTTTATTAAGTTCGATTTGGGATGCGATTCGTAGTTTTGATGTTGATTGATGTGATTTGTAGCCTTGAGCTGGTCCATTTTATGTTGCAAAACTTTTTGGTTTGTCTGGACGGGGTTCCGGGGCCTCGGGTGTGTTTCGAATGGGCTACGGGCCATTTCGTCATGCTTTAGACTTGTTGGTTTCTGGTGTGATTGTTGCTGTTCATGATTAGGAAGATGAAGACATGATCGCGATGTGATTCTGGGAGCTCAACGTTTTTGTTCACCGTGGTCGCAACTGTGTGCATGCGATCGCGAAGGTTCAGTTGGTCGTGGTCCGCGTTCACGATGTGTCTTCCATGTTCACGTAGAGATAGAGTTGGAATGGGCATCAGGATTTGTTGTCTGCGTGGGTTGCACCATGTTCGCGAAGTGTGCGGAAGATATGTGAGAAGCGTTCGCGACTGAGATTACGTGTTTGCAAAGGGATTATTGGTATCTTATATTTTTATGCATCACGATCGCGTAAGAGAAACACCTAGGCAGAATATAAGTACTTTATTTTGAGGGCTTTTGATATTTTATCACTTTTTAAGTTAAAAAGCTCGAATTTGGGCAATTTTGGAGGGGATTTTCATATGTTGGATTAGGGTAAGTATTCTTTATCCGAATTTGATTATATTTCGTGATTTCATCTTTATTTTTAACATTAAATTAGTGATTTGAATGGGAGAAACTGAGATTTTTTGTACAAACTTTTAAAAATGTAAAATGAGGATTTGAAGGCCTATTTGATGTCTGAATTGGATAATTTTGGTATGGTTGAACTCGTATCGGAATGGGTGTTCGAATTTTTTGAATTTTGTCGGGTTCCAAGGTGTGGGCCTGGGGTTGAATTTTTTTAGTTTTCATTAAAGATCGAAACTTTATTTTCTGGAATTGTTTCTAATGGTTTTTGTTTATGATATCATGTTATTTTGGCTAGATTTGAGCCGTCCGGAGATTGTTTCACACGAAAGGGTCATTTTAGATTATTGATTTGGCTTATTTGAGGTAAGTATTTTGCCTAACTTTGTGTGGGGGAAACTACCCCTTAGGATTTGAATCATTTGTGTTATTTGTGTTATGTGAAAGTCGTGTACGCGAGGTTACGAGTACATACTTGGGTTTATATGTGAATTGACCGGTTTAGACTCTTAGGCTTCTTTCATGTATTTATTTGGAATTGTTAGCACATAGTATATCTTTATTCATCATGTCTACTATCGCATAATTTATTTGATGTTGTCGTTACATGTCACATTTTTTACTTGTCGAGTTTGATCTTATATGCTTTATTTGAAGTTTTTACCACTTTTATCATTATGTAATTTATTTTATTGTTGAGTTACTCTTAGTTGAAATTGTTGTTACATGATATCCTTTTGTTTCCGGGTTATTCTCATGCATTTAGACGCAGTACTATTTCGTGTCATCTCTTTCTTTATTAGCCTAATTCATGCACTAGAATACAAATTTGACATTTCATGGAAATACTTTCACTATCGAGTTTATCCTTAACAAATAATTTGAATTGGGGTTATCGAAAATCATTTATCTATTTTAATTTAAGTTGTGTTTAAAGGGGGTGTTGTTCCTTGTTGAGTTACTTTCCCGTTCATTTTGTTGTTATTGAGATTCTATACACATTGTGTTAGAGTCGTGAGCTATTTGTTATGGAAATGTTGATATTGTTGGATCTTTGGAAAGCTTGTGGCCTATGGGCACTTGTGGTACGAGTTGATATGTCGTGAAGTTGTGATGTTAGCACATGTGAATCGTTGTATGGTTTGGTTGTTGTTATGCGGAGTATAAGGGTGGCCTTTTACCGTTATTGTTATACGGGGCCCCAAGGGTGTCATCTCACCGTTGTTGAATGTACGGAGTGATACGAGCTGCTATTGTGTTATTGTCCGGACAGAGCGATAAGGGTACCTATTATACGGAGTGATACAAGTGGCTAATGATATTCTTGGGGCGGGTGATACGGGTGGCTATCAGAGAGATAAGGGTGGCACTATCAAGGATGATGTGTGTTGGCTTGGGGATATTGTGTTGTTAATTTTCGTGTGATGGTGTGTTTTTCCTTGTGATCATACACCTTACGTGACTTGTTGCATTTTTTCGATGAGCTACTCGATGACTTTGATATCACTTATTGACTTGAGTTGCAGTAGTACACTCGCACAAGCACACATCGTAGCATGCCACTTATACTAGCTGAGGAATATGAAACTTAGACACTTATTGATCATGACCATGTGTTCTTGTATTATCTGTTTTCATGTGATTGTGAGCATGTGATCATACCGGACGGATTGTGGTTGTGAGCATATGACCACGCCGGGCGGATTGTTAATGTGAGCCTGTGATCATGCCGGGCAGATTGAATATTGGCACGTGAGTCTATAGTGCGGTTGTGATTTGAGATGTGGGCACAAGGTGCCGCGAACATATGATGGTGGATTGAGACTCGTGACTTGTGACTATTAGATGAGGTATCTCGGGTAGTTTCGTTGTGAAACTTGTGTTAGAACGACTTGATTAATTGGTTGTCATTTGTGTTCCTTATTTAGTTTCAACGATACTTCACGCTGTTCTTATTGCTTTACTATCTATATCACATGTTTATTCTTGTTTCCATTTACCGATTCCTGCTTTCTATTATTAGCTTTATACTTCTATACTGCACATGTTATTTTGTTTAGTGAGTGTCTTGACTTGTACCTCGCCACTACTCACCGAGGTTACTCTTGATACTTATTGGGTACAGTCCGTGGTGTACTCATGCTACACTTCTGCACATTTTATGCAATGCCAGGTATTGGAGATATCAGACTCGGGCAGAGTTAGCTTATTGATCGCGAGGATTCAAGGTAAAGCTGCGTGGTCGTCACAGTCCCTTGGAGTTCTTTCATTTCATTTTATTGTCAGTTTGTTATTTGAAAAGTATTGTATTTCAATCTTTGAGATCTTTCCATATATTCGGCTAGAGTTCGTGACTCTGTATTACCTAATCTTGGGAGGCTGTTATGGTTATTTCCGCGTAGGCTTATTTCGCTTTTTGTTTCGGTACTCATATTAGACTCTGTTTCAAATTATCATTGTTAAAACTGGCTTAATCGCTGCTATCAAACTTAAGAAACAAGTAGCTAGGTGATGAAAAGAACTGTACTTGGTACTTGCCCTTTAATTATTGACATTAACAGAACAGTATAATTAGTTGAATAAAGTATTGTTTAGTTATTAGAAATTCCACTAGTATTAATAGTAAACTAGTATAAGTATCCACGCGATACGCAGTTCGTATCAAAGAATATTGAATTGTGATCGGGTTTATTTGAACATACTAAAGTGTAGTGTGTCACGATCCAAAATCCAACTAGTCGTGATGATACCTAACCCGACCCGCTAGGTAAACTAATTAGCAACAATCCAAAATGATGAAGTAATTGAGTTGTTATACAAAATCCCAAGGACTGATAGTACAAATCATGAGCTTCTAAGGTTTAGAGTTTACAAAGATGGTATGAATAAATACGTCATTTGTTTGAAATATACATGAATAGATTAATAATTCTGAAGCTACCGAGACCAAGTGCTAGCTATGACCGGAATGCGGGTACGTCTTCAATGCCAACTCCTTCCATACACAACAACATCAGCATTCAAAATCTACACGCAAGGTGCAGAAGTGTAGTATGAGTACAACCGGCCCCATGTATTCAATAAGTAACAACCCTAACCTTAGGTTGAAAGTATTGACGAGCTTGGAAAACGGTCAGAATCCAACACTAACAGCGAGGAACAACTCGTAACAATATAAATAAAGCGGCGCAAGTAATAACTCAAAGATACGATGCTCAGCTCGTTCTCAGTTACGGAAGATAGGTGTCACGATATGAATTTCCCACCGCCGGGACCGTGATGGTGCCTAACATTGAACCCGCTAAGCAAGACAACGTTAATATTTATTTACCTTATTCATTTATTTTTAACAGACAACAGGTGATGTACAAATCAGCGGAAATAAAAGTGCGAAAGAAAATAAAGTTAACAACTTAATTAAATGCCATTACGAAATTCATAATACTAAACCCAGAATTTGGTGTCACAACTTCATGGACTGTCTATGAACACTACATATAAGGGTCTGAACAAAATAAATACATCTGTCTCAGAATAAAGAAGAGCAAAATGGAAAATAAAGTAGGAGGGGACGCCAAGGCCTGCGGACGCCTGCAAGACTACCTCGGAATCTCCAATGGACTGAAGGCAGCCTCCTCACTCTAAGGTCCGTAGGGTCCTGTACCGGGATCTGCACAAAAGTGCAGAGTGTAGCATCAGTACAGCCGACCCCATGTACCGAGTAAGTGTCGAGCCTAACCTCGGCGAAGTAGTGACGAGACTAGGACACGACAACCAACTAATCTGTGCAGTTTAATCATATACGGAGAAAATAATAATAACAAGAAATAAGCAGCTAAATACAAAGAAAGGGGAACATGCTGAGGGGAGGAAATATCAAATAATGAAAATAACGAAGTAAATCAACAAATTAGATATCAACTTAAACAACAGAAGTAACAACACAAAAACAAGTGCACGACATCACCCTTCGTGCTTTTACTCTCATCCTCACCAAATAATAAATATAATGCACGACATCACCCTTCGTGTTGTTACTCTCATCCTCACCAAATAAAAAATAGAATGCACGGCATCACCCTTCGTGATTTTACTCTCATACTCACAATAAATCAATAGAAACGGCACGACATCACTCTTCGTGCTTTTAAATTCATAACATGACACAGCATCACCCTTTGTGCTTTTACTCTCATCCTCACAATATTATACACGGAATCACCCTTCGTGCTTTACACTCTTCCTCACCCAAACAAATCAATAACAACAATCCGATAAGGAAATCAACAATATAAAGTAATAATAAGAACCATAACGTCCCGGCAAAGGAGCTAATAGTAGAATCAATATCGTCCCGACAAGGGAAATAGCTATAACCAATCTCACCTAATTCTTCAATTTCACGAAATAATTCTCAACTTGAACCAATACTCGACAATGATCAATACCAAGAAAAATTCTACCAACATGAATAATCATCAAATTAAACTCGAGTAATGTTTAATGAAAAATCATATAAAGTTCAATATTCGGCTAACGGGCATGCTTGACACCAAGGTATAGATACTCGTCACCACACCTATACGTTGAACATATCACTAACACGTAGCAAATAAGACACAATACATATTCCCTCAAGCTAAGATTAAGCCAAACACTTACCTCGAATTGCACGACCAAACTCAAGCCTCAATTACCACTTTCCCTTTAGAATTCGCCTCCAATTAAATTGTATCTAGACATAATCAGCTTAATAATATCAATAAATGCTAAATAATTCAACCCCAATGCTTAATTATGGGTTTTCTATCATTCTTCTAAAAAAGTCAAAAATCGACCTCGGACCCACTTGGTCAAAAGATGAGGTTCGGACAAAAACCCGATCACCCATTCACCCACGAGCCCGAATATATAATTAGTTTCGGAATCCGACCCCAAATCGAGGTCTAAATTCCCAAATTTATAAAATCCCTAATTCTCCTAAAATTCCTAATTTCTACCCTTCAAGAACAAGATTTAGGCCTAGAAATCTAATGGGTGTTAATGGAAAATGAAGAAAACGAGTTTAAGAACACAAACCTAGAACTTGGTGGTGAAATCCCCCTTCAAGAATCTCCCCTAAGCTTCCTTGGTTTTGAAAATAAGAAGTTATGGCTAAAATCCCGTTTTTCTACTGTTTTAAGTGCTGGGCGACAGTACTCAGTGCGTTCGCATGAACTCTGACGCGTTCGTGAAGGGCAGCCTATTAGAGGACTTATGCGATCGTAGGAGGAGCTGTGCGATCATAAGGGGTCGCGTTCGNCATAATTGTGCGTTCGCGTTTGACCCAGTGCGTTCACGTAGAGTAATTTCCCAATGCTCCGCGTTCGCACCCCAGGTCTAGTCATTCGCATAGAGCAAATCCCAGCCCCAGCCCCAGCCCCAGCCCCACTTACTCTTCGTGTTCACGTGGGTTACCACACGTTCGCATAGAACAATTTTTCAGACACCAAAAACAACATTTTCACTAGATTTTTCTAAGTCCAAACCACTCCGACACGAATCCGAAACTTACCCGAGCCCTTGGGGTTCAAAACCAAATATGCACACAACCTTAAAAACATCCTACATACTTACTCGTGCGATCAAATCGCCAAAATAACATTTTAAACAATGAATTTAGCATAAAAATCAAAGGAAAATCTCAAGAACTTTCAAAGTTTCAAATTTCACAACTACGGGTCCGAATCACGTCAAATGACCTCCGTTTCTTACCAAATTTTACAGGCATCACTCAAATACCATATTAAACCTGTACCGGACTCCGAAACCAAAATACGGTCCCGATACCATCAATTTCAAATATAATCAAATTTCTAAAAACTCTTATAATCTCAGTAAAACAATTTTTTTCACAAATTCATTTCTCAGGCTTGGGACCTCGGAATTCAATTCCGGGCATACACCAGAGTCCCAAACCCTTCCGGGACCGTCAAATCATCGGTCCGGGTCCGAGTCTGGGTCTGTTTATCCAAAATGTTGACCAAAGTCAATTTAAATTCAATTTTAAAAGAAAAATTAGCATTTTCTCAGTTTTTTCACATAAAAGCTTTCATACGCCTGGACTGTGCACGCAAAATGAGGTGAGACAAAAAGAGTTTTTCAAGGCCTCGGAACACAGTTTTGACTTATAAAATGAGAGATGACTTTTTGGTTCATCACGTTCTCCACCTATAAAACAAACGTTGGTCCTCAAACAGACATAGAAAAGTACCTGAATCGGGGAAAAGATAGGGATACCGGCTCCGCATATCGGACTCGGACTCCCAGGTAACTGCCTCGGCAAGCTAACCTCTCCACTGAACACGAATCGAAGGATGAATCTTCGATCTCAACTGACGAACCTGCCGGTCTAATATCGCTACTGGCTCCTCCTCATAGGTCAAATCCTTGTCCAACTGGACACTGCTGAAGTCTAACACATGGGATGGATCGCCGTGATACTTCCGAAGCATAGACGCATGAAACACTGGATGCACAACTGATAAATTCGATGGCAACGCAAGTTTGTAAGCCACCTCTCCCACTCTACCAAGGATCTAAAACGGGCCAATGTACCTAGAGCTTAGCTTGCCCTTCTTCCCCAATCTCATCACGCCCTTCATGGGCGACACCCAAAGAAACACCCGCTCTCCGACCATAAATGCCACATCACGAACTCTGTGGTTAGCATAACTCTTCTGCATGGACTGAGCTGTACGAAGTCTATCCTGAATGATCTTAACCTTATCCAAGGAATCCTGCACTAAGTCTATACCCAACAACGGATCCTTTCCCGACTCAAACCATCCAACCGACGACCGAAACCACCTACCATATAATGCCTCATAAGGGGCTATCTGAATGCTCGACTGATAATTGTTGTTGTAGGCAAACTCAGCTCATGGCAAGAATTGATCCCAAGAGCCTCCAAAGTCAATGACACATGCTCATAGAATATCCTCCAAAATCTGAATAGTACGCTCGGACTGTCCGACCGTCTGGGGATGAAATGCTGTGCTCAACTCAACTCTCATGCCCAACTCACGCTGAACTGCCCTCCAGAAATGCGAGGTAAACTGCGTACCTCGGTCAGAAATAATAGACATGGGAACACCATGAAGACGAACAATCTCCCTAATGTAGATCTCTTCCAATCTCTCCGAAGAATATGAAACTGTACAGGGAGGAAATGTGCTGACTTGGTCAGCCTATCCACAATAACCCATACTGCATCGAACATCCTCTGAGTCCGTGGGAGACCAACAAAGAAATCCATAGTGATACGCTCCCATTTCCACTCAGGAATATCAATCTTGTGAAGCAATCCACCAGGCCTCTGATGCTCATACTTAACCTGCTGACAATTCAAAAACCGAGCTACATATGCCACAATATCCTTCTTCATCCTCCTCAACCAATAGTGCTGCCGCCAATCCTGATACATCTTTGCGGGGCCCAGATGAATGGAGTACCGGGAACTATGGGCCTCTTCTAAAATCGACTCACAAAGTCTATCCACATTGGGCACATAAATACGACCCTGCATCAGTAAAACCCCATCGTCACCAACTGTAACCTCCTTGGCACCATCGTGCCGCACCGTTTTCCTATGGACACACAAATGAGGATCATCATACTGCCGATCTCGAATACGATCAAATAATAAAGAGCGAGCAACTGTATAAACTAGAACACAACCGGGATCGAAAACATCCAATCTCATGAACCGATTGGCTAAAGCCAGAACATCCAAAGCAAGCGGTCTCTCCCCGACCAGAATGTAAGCAAGGCTATCCATACTGGTTGACTTCCTACTCAAAGCATCGGCCACCACATTGGCCTTCCCCGGATGATATAAGATGGTGATGTCATAGTCTTCAACAGCTCCAACCATCTCCTTTTCCTCAAATTCAACTCTTTCTGCTTGAACAAGTGTTGCAAACTCTTATGATCCGTGAACACGTCACATGACACGCCATACAGATAATGCCTCCAAATCTTCAGCGCGTGGACAATGGCTACTAAATCCAAGTCATGAACTGGATAATTCTTCTCGTGGATCTTCAACTGATGTTGAAGCATATGCAATAACATCCTGCATCAACACTGCACCAAGTCGAACCCGAGATGCATCACAATACACAGTATATGGCCCTGAACCTGTGGGCAAAACTAACACCAGCGCCGTAGTCAAAGTTGTATTGAGCTTCTGGAAGCTCACCTCACACTCCTATGACCACCTGAACTGGTCACCCTTCTGAGTCAACCTGGTCATCGGGGTTGCAATAGATGAAAACCCATCCACAAACCGACGGAAATAGCCCGCCAAACCCGAGAAACTCCGGATCTCTGTAGCTGATGTGGGTCTAGGCCAATCCTTGACTGCTGAAATCTTCTTAGGATCCACCTGAATACCCTCCGCTGATACAACATGACGTAGGAATGCAAATGAACTCAACCAAAATTCACATTTCGAAAACTTAGCATATAACTGACTGTCCTTCAGAGTATGGAGAACGACTCGAAGGTGCTGCTCATGCTCCTCCCGGCTGCGGGAATAAATCAGAATATCATCAATGAAGACAATCACGAAGGAATCCAAATAAGGCCTGAACACTCGGTTCATCAAAATGAAAGTTGTTGGGGCATTTGTCAACCCGAACGGCATCACTAAGAACTCATAATGCCTGTACCGAGTGCGAAAAGTTGTCTTAGGGACATATGATGCCCTAATCCTCAAATGATGGTAGCCAGATCTCAAATCAATCTTCAAAAATACCTTCGCACCCTGAAGCTAATCAAACAAATCATCAATCCTCGGCAACAGATACTTATTCTTGATGGTAACCTTGTTCAACTGCCAATAATCTATGCACATCCTCATCGACCCATCCTTCTTCTTAACAAACAACATCGGCGCACCCCAAGGCGAGACACTAGGCCTAATAAAGCCTTTATCAAGCAAGTCCTGCAACTTTTCTTTCAACTCCTTCAACTCTGTCGGGTCCATACGATATGGCGGAAAAGAAATGGGCTGAGTGCCCGGAGCCAAATCAATGCAAAAGTCAATATCCCTGTGGGGTGGCATACCCGGCAGGTCTGCAGGAAACACCTCTGGAAACTCACGGACAATGGGCACAGACTCCATAGGAGGAACCTCAACACTAGAATCACGAACATAGGACAAATAGGCTAAACACCCCTTCTCGACCATACGCCGAGCCTTCATATATGAGATAACCCTGCTGGAAGAATGACCAGGCGTCCCTCTCCTCTCCAGTCGAGGCAACCCCGGCAATGCTAAGATCACGGTCTTGGCATGACAGTCCAGTATGGCATGATAAGGCGACATCTAATCCATTCCCAAAATAACATCAAAATCTACCATATCAAGGAGTAGAAGATCTACACTTGTCTCAAGACCACCAATAACCACTACACATGAATGGTAGACACGATCTACCACAATAGAATCACCCACCGGTGAAGACACATATACAGGAGTACTCAAAGAATCACGTGGCATAACCAAATAAGGAGAAAAATAAGATGACACATAGGAATATGTGGACCCTGGATCAAATAAAACCGAAGCATCCCTGCTGCAAACTGAAACCATATCTGTGATAACCGCATCGGTGGCCTCAGCCTCAGGTCTGGCTGGAATAGCATAACATCGGGGCTGGGCCCCACCAATCTGAACTACATCCCTGGGACGGCCCTCTACTTGATGACCTCTACCTCTTGTAGCCTGGCCTCCACCTCTAACTGCCTGACCTCCACCTCTAACACCTCGACTCCCACCTCTGACAGGCTGAGCGGGTGGTGGAACACCTGGTACGGGAACCATAGCACGAGAACCTTGGTGTTGAGAACTACTCGAGGGAAAAATCTAACAATGTGCCCCAGACTACCACAAGTGTAACCAGATCTCGGCTGCTGAGATTTTTGGCCTTGAAAGTGACCTTGACGACCTGAGTATCCACCCTGAAAACTCTGGAGCGGTGGTGCACTGATAGGAGCTGGTGGTGCACTATAGCGCAACTGATCAGAATATTGCATGTGGGAACCATGGCCACCTGGAGCACTGCGAGAAACCTAAAGTGCTGACTGAAATGGCCTAAGAGGATGGCCCCTAGCAAAAGAATCCCTGCCTCCAGATGAGACACCACTGAATCGGCCAAAATGATGAGGCCTCTTATCAGACCTCTAACCACTCCCCTGTGATAGAACCATTTCGACTTGTCTGGCCATATTGGCTGCATACTGAAAGGAGATATCACTTCCTGACTCTCTAGCCATCTGCAATCTGATCGGCTGAGCTTGTCCCTCAATAAACCTCCTCACCCTCTCTTGGTCGGTAGGAAGTATCATAATAGCATGACGGGCCAAGGTAATGAATCTAGTCTCATACTGAGTGACGGTCATAGAACCCTGCTGGAGACACTCAAAATGCCTCCTATAATCCTCTCTCTAAGTGATAGGGAGAAACTTATCCATAAACAAATCGGAGAACTAGGCCCAAGTCAAAGGCGGTGATCCAGCTGGTCTAGCCAAACAATAATCTCTCCACCAGGTCTTTGGCGGGACCTGACAGACGAAAAGTAGCAAAGTCAACCCCATTGGTCTCCACTATCCCCATGTTTTGTAGAACCTCGTGGGTCCTATACAAATAGTCCTGGGGATCCTCTGAAGATTCACCTCTATAAGTAGTAGTAAATAGCTTGGTGAACCGGTCCAACCTCCACAAAGCATCAGCAGACATAGCTGCTCCATCACCGGTCTGAGCCACAATACCCGGCTGAACTACCCCAGCTGTCTGAGGTGCTGGAGTGTGGAACTGAGAAGCTAAATGCTCCGGAGTGTGAGTAGCGGGAGTCTGGGCTCCTCCCCCAGCCTGAGAGACGACTGGTGTTGTAGGAAGTAAACCTTCCTGAGCAACGCTCTCCATGAGGCCCACTAGAAGGACTAGAGCATCCTGGAGTACCGAGGTGGCAATGAACCCCTCGGGAACCTGAGCTGGTCCAACCGGGACTGTCTGGGCAGGAACCTCATCAGCAAACTCTACCTGAGGCTCCGCCACTAGGGCTGCTGCTCTAGGCTGGGCTCTGCCCTTGCCTCGGCCTCGTCCTCGGCCCCTCGTAGGAGCTGTCACTGGAGACTCGAGCTGCCGATCAGTGGATGAAGAAGCACGTGTTCTCGCCATCCTCGAGAGAATAGAGTATAAATTCAATTAGTATTGAGAAATCAAATCGCACGATAGAAAAAATAATAGATGTGAAGTTATTCCTAAACTTTTTAGCCTCTGGGGGATAAGCAAAGACGTCTTCTTACCGATCCCTCAAACTCTACTAAGCTTGTCCGTGAATTGTGAGACCTAAGCAACCTAGTGCTCTGATACCAACTTGTCACGACCCGAATTTCCCACCGTCGGGACCGTGATGGCGCCTAACATTGAACCCGCTCGGCAAGCCAATGTTAATATTTATTTACCTTATTCATTTATTTTTAACAGACAACAGGTGATGTACAAATCAGTGGAAATAATGTGCGAAAGAAAACAAAGTCTAACAACTTGATTAAATGCCATTACGAAATTCATAATACTAAACCCAGAATTTGGTGTCACAACTTCACAGACTGTCTATGAACACTACATATAAGGGTCTGAACAAAATAAATACATCTGTCTTAGAATAAAGAAGAACATAATGGAAAATAAAGTAGGAGGGGACGCCAAGGCCTGAGGACGCCTACATGACGACCTCGAAATCTCCAATAGACTGAAGGCATCCTCCTCACGCTAAGGTCCTTAGGGTCCTGTACTGGGATCTGCACAAAAGTGCAGAGTGTAGCATTAGTACAACCGACCCCATGTACCGAGTAAGTGTCGAGCCTAACCTCGGCGAAGTAGTGACGAGGCTAAGACACGACAACCAACTAAACCTGTGCAGTTTAATCATATACGGAGAAAATAATAGAAATAAGAAATAAGCAGCTAAATACAAAGAAAGGGGAACATGCTGAGGGAAGGAAATATCAAATAATGGAAATAACGAAGTAAAGCAAAAAATTAGATATCAATTTAAACAACAGAAGTAACAGCACAAAAATAAGTGCACGACATCACCCTTCGTGCTTTTACTCTCTTCCTCACCAAATAATAAATATAATGCACGGCATCACCCTTCGTGTTTTTAGTCTCATCCTGACCAAATAACAAATAGAATGCATGACATCACTCTTCGTGCTTTTACTCTCATCCTCATAATAAATCAATAGAAACGGAACGACATCACCCTTCGTGCTTTTAAATTCATAACATGGCACGACATCACCCTTCATGCTTTTACTCTCATCCTCGCAATATTATACACGGCATCACCCTTCGTGCTTTACACTCTTCCTCACCCAAACAAATCAATAACAACAATCCGGCAAGGAAATCAACAATATAAAATAATAATAAGAACCATAACGTCCCGGCAAGAGAGCTAACAGTAGAATCAATATTGTCCCGGCAAGGGAAATAGCTATAACAAATCTCACCTGGTTATTCAATTTCACGAAATAATTCTCAACTTGAACCAANTACCGATCCCTCAGACTCTACTAAGCTTGTCCGTGAATTGTGAGACCTAAGCAACCTAGTGCTCTGATACCAACTTGTCACGACCCGAATTTCCCACCGTCGGGACCGTGATGGCGCCTAACATTGAACCCGCTCGGCAAGCCAATGTTAATATTTATTTACCTTATTCATTTATTTTTAACAGACAACAGGTGATGTACAAATCAGTGGAAATAATGTGCGAAAGAAAACAAAGTCTAACAACTTGATTAAATGCCATTACGAAATTCATAATACTAAACCCAGAATTTGGTGTCACAACTTCACAGACTGTCTATGAACACTACATATAAGGGTCTGAACAAAATAAATACATCTGTCTTAGAATAAAGAAGAACATAATGGAAAATAAAGTAGGAGGGGACGCCAAGGCCTGAGGACGCCTACATGACGACCTCGAAATCTCCAATAGACTGAAGGCATCCTCCTCACGCTAAGGTCCTTAGGGTCCTGTACTGGGATCTGCACAAAAGTGCAGAGTGTAGCATTAGTACAACCGACCCCATGTACCGAGTAAGTGTCGAGCCTAACCTCGGCGAAGTAGTGACGAGGCTAAGACACGACAACCAACTAAACCTGTGCAGTTTAATCATATACGGAGAAAATAATAGAAATAAGAAATAAGCAGCTAAATACAAAGAAAGGGGAACATGCTGAGGGAAGGAAATATCAAATAATGGAAATAACGAAGTAAAGCAAAAAATTAGATATCAATTTAAACAACAGAAGTAACAGCACAAAAATAAGTGCACGACATCACCCTTCGTGCTTTTACTCTCTTCCTCACCAAATAATAAATATAATGCACGGCATCACCCTTCGTGTTTTTAGTCTCATCCTGACCAAATAACAAATAGAATGCATGACATCACTCTTCGTGCTTTTACTCTCATCCTCATAATAAATCAATAGAAACGGAACGACATCACCCTTCGTGCTTTTAAATTCATAACATGGCACGACATCACCCTTCATGCTTTTACTCTCATCCTCGCAATATTATACACGGCATCACCCTTCGTGCTTTACACTCTTCCTCACCCAAACAAATCAATAACAACAATCCGGCAAGGAAATCAACAATATAAAATAATAATAAGAACCATAACGTCCCGGCAAGAGAGCTAACAGTAGAATCAATATTGTCCCGGCAAGGGAAATAGCTATAACAAATCTCACCTGGTTATTCAATTTCACGAAATAATTCTCAACTTGAACCAATACTCGACAATGATCAATACCAAGGAAAACTCTACCAACATGAATAATCATCAAATTAAACTCCAGTAATGTTTAATGAAAAATCACATAAAGTTCAATATTCGACTCACGGGCATGCTTGACACCAACGTATAGATACTCATCACCACACCTATACGTTGAACATATCACTAACACGTAGCAAATAAGACACAATACCTATTCCCTCAATCTAAGGTTAAGCCAAACACTTACCCCGAATTCCACGACCAAACTCAAGCCTCAATTACCGCTTTCCCTTTATAATTCGCCTCCAATTCAATTGTATCTAGACATAATCAGCTTAATAATATCAATAAATGCTAAATAATTCAACCCCAATGCTTAATTATGGGTTTTCTATCATTCTTCCCAAAAAGTCAAAAATCGACCTCGGGCCCGCTTGGTCAAAACACGAGGTCCGAACCAAAACCCGATCACCCATTCACCCGCGAGCCCGAATATATAATTAGTTTCGGAATCCGAACCCAAATCGAGGTCTAAATTCCTAAATTTGTAAAATCCCTAATTCTCCTAAAATCCCTAATTTTTACCCTTCAAGAACAAGTTTTAGGCCTAGAAATCTAATGGGTGTTAATGGAAAATGAAGAAAACGAGTTTAAGAACACAAAGCTAGAACTTGGTGGTGAAATCCCCCTTCAAAAATTGCCCCTAAGCTTCCTTGGTTTTGAAAATCAAGTTATGGCTAAAATCCCGTTTTTCTACTATTTAAAGTGTTGGGCGACAGTACTCAGTGCATTCACGAAGGGCATCCTATTAGAGGACTTATGCGATCGCAGGAGGAGTTGTGCATCCGCGAAATCTTAGCCCTGCCCCGCCTTCGCGTTCGCGTATAAGGGGTCGCGTTCGCATAGCTCTCCTAGGTTCCTGCCCCCCTCCCAATAACTGTGTGTTCGTGTTTGACCTGGCGCGTTCGCGTAGAGTAATTTCCCAATGCTCCGCGTTTGCACCCTAGGTCTATGCGCTCGCATAGAGCAAATCCCAGCCCCAGCCCTACTTACTCTTCGCGTTCGCGTGGGTTACCACGCGTTCACATAGAACAATTTTCCAGACACCAGAAACAACATTCTCACCAGATTTTTCTAAGTCCAAACCACTCTGACACCTATCCGAAACTTACCCGAGCCCTCGCGACTCCAAATCAAACATGTACACAACCTTAAAAATATGCTATGGACTTACTCGTGTGATCAAATCGCTAAAATAATATTTTAAACAACGAATTTAGCATAAAAATCAAAGGAAAATCTCAAGAACTTTCAAAGTTTCAAATTTCACAACTACGGGTCCGAATCACGTCAAATGACCTTCGTTTCTTACCAAATTTTACAAGCATCACTCAAATACCATATTAAACCTGTACCGGGCTCCGGAACCAAAATACTGGCTCGATACCATCAATTTCAAATATAATCAAATTTTCAAAAACTCTTATAATCTCAGTAAAATAATTTCTTTAAAAAATTCATTTCTCGGGCTTGGGATCTCGGAATTCAATTCCAGGCATACGCCCAAGTCCCATATTTTTCTACGGACCCTCCGTGACCGTCAAATCAAGGTTCCTGGTCCGTTTACCCAAAATGTTGACCGGAGTCAACTTAAATTCAATTTTAAAGGCAAAATTTGCATTTTTCTCAGTTTTTTCACATAAAAGCTTTCCAGTTATACGCCTGAACTGCGCACGCAAAACGAGGTGAGACAAAAGGAGGTTTTAAAGGCCTTGGAGCACAATTTTGACTTATAAAATGAAAAATGACTTTTTGGATCATCACAATAGGCATATTTTTCAGGTAAAACAGTAAGAACCCCAAATCTTTCACCGAAATCACCAAAATGTGAGTATTTCAAAAAACTATGATTTTTCCAAAAATTTCAACAACAGATAAGATATTTTAATCTCAGATAACATGAGGAAAGTACATCTTTATACCCACATGTCAATCTGCATGTGAAGTCATGAATGTCACAATACTATGTAGCATAAGGAAATACATCTCTATGCATGTATGTAAAATATATGTCAATGCAATGCATCACAGTGAGGAAATCATGTACTCCTACTCTCAGAGTACTGAATCTCACTGTCTCTCACTCCTACTCATCATGCTCAATCCCTCAGCACACTCAACACTGTATAGTACCTTCTTCAATGCGCAGCCCGATCCCATCATGAATCAATAAAACCTGCGTTCACTATTGGTATGTCAGACTCCAGAGGGGCGGATCTTGCCCAAGCGCTAATTCTGCTGCGACATGCAACCCGATCCCATCATGAATCAATAATACTCGTTGCAGTGTGCAGCCCGATCCCATCATGAATCAATAAAACCCGTTGCGGCATACAATCCGATCACATCATGAATCAATAAAACTTGTTGTGGCGTGCATACAAATCCCATCAATATCACTCACAATCAGGCCCTCGACCTCAGCTCAGTCATCAATCTCTCTTGTCTCTAGGGGTCACAAATCTCATGTCAATCAGCCCATACAAAGATAACATGATGTGACAACAATGATAATAGAGACTAAGATATGATAAGCAAATGAATGAATATGAATGAGTATGTAATTGAAATTTAAGCAAACAACTCAACAACAACAATGACCTCAGTGAGTCCCAACAGAATAAGTATATAGCCTATGTCGTACCCTTTTTTCTCGCGAAATCGGGTTTCGACACGTGACAACTCTTTTAAGGAAGGGTATTAAAAGAGAAATTCGCCACCTAACGAATTAAGGTGCGTAAGGGCACCTTTTTGCATATAACTCTTGGATTAACCAGTTGCATCACCAAAGATCGGGTAAGGGCTCAAATTACTTTGAGGAGAAGGTGTTAGGCACTCCTCGAGGTCCATAATGATGGTCCCAACCAAACTCGAATTATGTGAATTAGTCTAAGAAAATGGAAGAAATTTGGGCAAATAAAATGATTGACTGTAAACAAAGGTGGGGGGCTATGTTTTTTAGCCTAAAGGATCACCCCGTGCAACATAAATAATACTTCGTAATTCCTTCGAGATAGGGTGTTACTCATATTATTCAGTGGGCACAGACTATCATCTCCTGCTACCCGATTACTATCTTTATGTTAATTACCTAAAGCGCACTAACCAATTCTAAGTCGTACTATATGCGTGCACTACCCATCTCATGCCTATGGTCCAGGAGGCATTTGAACCACTATTTCAGGATGGTTCTAGACTTTAACTTAGATTTATCAAAAGGGAAAAAAACTAGGCGACATGCAAAACATTTAGGACTTTCACACATAAGCAAATAAGGACGCAAGTTAGCCTCAACATTTAGACAACAAATGCACGCCAAACTGATTATCATTGACAGATTTTAATGAATTAAGGTTGCAGGGTCCTATAGGCAGGATCTCTATGTGATACTGAATTAATGGGCATACAGTTATACAGAAAAACCATTCCTTAATACGATTTCCAAAACCTACATAATATTGCCTACTGATTTTAAGCATAAGGGGATTAAACCTATAGGCATGATGTGTAGGTGTTTTACGCGATAATAAATAATGGTAATAAGAAAAGCATATTCAGAATCACGTGTTTGATCCTATGGGCATGTTTTCTAGTGAGGACAATAACACACTATTTGAAAACTCCTGAACAAACGAGCAAGATGATAACGAAACAGATTCAGACCTATAGGCATGCTTTGTACAGTTAATCCGATTTTAGATCCTATAGACATGATTTCTATAATTTATGAATGAGGCAGCATGTAAACAGAATACTGCACGCACATTGAATATACAATTTCCTATAGACATGGTTTCTAACAAGCTGAAATAGAACACAGTTGAACCAAGTATTGAACCTATAGGCAGGATTGCTAACATATAATGATTGAACATAATAGGATACCTATAAGCATGATTTCTAAAACAAGACATACAATAAGATATTATAGGCAATATTTCTATCTCATTCAATGTAAGTATAATATAAAAATCCCTTTGCCAATTTCACTATACCCCAAAATGTTATTAAAATAATTATTACAGACCAAGAATGAATATATTAAATTACAGAGTAGAATAGCTATAGGGAGACTACAGCAGGCCCAAAATACACCTGGACAGGCCAGGTCTTCATTCTCACAATTCACAACAGTTCCAAAGTTACATACTCATAAACACAAAGCAACCAAGAGTTGAGTGATTCACCCAATGAGCACAAGAAAAGGTTGAGCATATAGAACCAAGTCCATTGTGTGTCAGAGTTCCCAAGGGCTTCAAGAACCCAGGGCAGTGCTCACACCAGGGTGGTTAACAAAGATAGTTCAAATGAGGGACTAGTGGACCCAATCCTAGTGTGTCAGAGTTCACAAGGGTCTCAAATGAACCCTGAGTAGTTCTCACAATAGGGAGGCCAAAGGACAGAACTTAGGCAGCATTGGCCAAGAGTGGGATGGAAAAGAGTTTAAGTGACAGGGAAAGAAAGGACTAAAACTGGTAAAACAAGAGTTTGGGGGTTCAAACATGATCAAATTGAGTCAACAAGCAGACACTTAAATACATCATAGAACTTGAAAAAGAACTAGTTTAATGAAACTGATAAACACGTTTCATACTCATCACAATAGCAATCACATGCTAAAAAAAGTTGGCAAAGAACATGTTTGCAAGTTCTGCAAACTTATAGGTGCAGAATGAGTTAAAGCATGTTTGAAGTAGGCTAAGTACATAACCTAGTGTTATTATCAAGAAATCAGAACAACATCATTGAAAGGGGGAGGGGTATCATATTAGCAAAGGGGTGAACTTACAGTCATAAGTTAAGACACATATACTTAGTAAAATCATGTCAAATAGCAGGTAACATTGTCATAATGGTCTAACTAAAGATGATCCAATTTGTGTCAAAGGTTAAAGCAGCAACATGATGAGATAATTATTTCAAATTACAAACAAACATTAGAGGGGTGTGGGGGTCGATTGATCATGTTGACATGATAGCAAAGAGGCAGATCTCAACTAGCAGTAAGAGTCACAAGTATGAGGCATTCACTATAGGGATTCAGGGTAAGGGGATAAACATGTTCATAGGCATTCAAGGGTTGATGTATTAACTGGATAGACCTTAAGTTGGTTCAAATAACCTCAACACATGTAAAATTAGGAGCAATTAAGTATTAAAAGGACTAAGACATACAGATTTGATAGAGCTATGCTTAAACACCCTTCCGAAGCATATTGAATAATTAATTCAGTAGTAATCACCTATACAAATCAGGGACATGTAAGGATGAAAGTGCAGAAGTTAAGTGATTCACTAGTTAAGTGAGAAAAAATGCACAAGTATGGAAGTCCACAGTATATAGCAAGATTTCAGAGCTGACTGGCCTTGGCTTCCAGCCGGCCAAAGTTAGAGTATAGAATGCAAAATCAGAATAACCTTAGGTCTAGTAAGTCTATATTGAGTTCAGAAAGTAGTCGAAGGTCCTCCTAAAGGGAATGTGGGGAAGAGTATATATAGTGATAGAAATCAGCTCATAAAAATGAAAACATCGGTCATATGCAAGAAAAATATTCCAGAATCAGTTATAGGTAATTTAGGGCACAAATCAAGGGATTCAGCAAGTTAAGGAAGTACCCAAAAATTATTCAAAATATTTAAGGCAGAAACACATAATACCAGGAATATAAATCATTCACAAAATTATTCAGAATATTTGGGTAAATATTAAAGGAAACACAAATAATACCAAAACAAAAATAGTTCAGAATATTTAAACACATATTAAAGTAACAATCAGGTAAAACATAAGGAAAGAAAGTAATCGAACACAGAAAGGAAAGATTCACCAGAATCGGTAAGAAAAGGAGAAAATTTCAAACCCTAGTTTTAGGAAAAGTGTGAAATCAGTGGAAAATAAAGTAAAAATCGCACAAAATAAGATGAATAGTGTCACGACCCAATTTTCCCTCCGTTGGGTATCGTGATGGCACCTAGTCTTATTTCCCAAGAAATGTCTCTCAAACATAGTTTTCTTCAAGATAAATGCTTTTCAAATATACTTTTCCAAAGAAAATGTCCTTCAAACATGGTTTTCTTCAACATAAACGCTTTTCAAATATCCTTTTCCAAAGAAATGTCCTTCAAACATAGTTTTATTCAAGATAAATGCTTTTCAATTGGACTTTCCAAATAAATGTATTTCAAACATAGTTTCTTTAATAAAATCTACCGGTGTCACGACCCCAAATCCTAAGCCGGCCGTGATGGCGCCTATCACGGAACTAGGCTAGCCAACCATTTCAGACTATCACAATATTTCATAATTTCCCAAAATTAGCAGATTTTAAAAATAGCAAAATGAGATGAACAATTTATACACTTCCCCAGTACCTGGAGTCAAATGTCATGA
This sequence comes from Nicotiana knightiana, assembly GCA_005239525.1. NCBI lineage: Eukaryota > Viridiplantae > Streptophyta > Magnoliopsida > Solanales > Solanaceae > Nicotiana > Nicotiana knightiana. The sequence goes on along the minus strand of ML386553.1, from coordinate 646 downwards.
GCAGCTAGAACTGTAAATACAATGTACAACAAGGTGACTTGCTACTACAAAGCCTGGAGTACAAAAGACAAAAACCATGAAATGAGGAAAAGAAAGGAGGTGAGCCGGGGACGCTGAGCAGCTACCTCGATCCTCGAACAACTCCAAGCACGTCCAGAAATCAACTGTCAGATGGTCTGGTACCTGGATCTGCACACAGAGGTGCAGGGAGTAACGTGAGTACGCCAACTCAGTAAGTAATCAAAGTAACTAAAAACTTGAGTGTAGTGACGAGCATTTAAAATCATGTAAATCCATATAATGAGTAAAAGTGGAAATGCATAAATTAAGTCATGAATCTACATTCCAAATATTTCATAAAACTCCAGTTTTCATTTTAAAATCTCGCATAAAATCATTTTTCCAACATTATCATCAAAGGCTCAGTGTAAAGAAGAGTGAAAAATACTAGTTTCATAAAATATAAGCCCCTCGGGCATAGTATCACTCACAGTAAAGCCTCTTAAACACTCGTGACTCCACTATCAGTATCTCATGCTCACACTAGACACTCATACTTACCAAGTACCAGGAATACCCACAGCTGTTGCGGCGGGCAGCCCGATCCAACACACACACACACACACACACACACACACACACACAC